>JAQPPZ010007111.1:0-88427 GCA_028583015.1 Wollemia nobilis | reverse complement strand
ACATGATCATGGCATCTACACTTGGTAAAAATCCCTTCTTCTATTGGGGTAAAAATAGACACAATCATATCATCAGATTTTAAAACTCCCCTTCCCACCGTTGGGGCAAAAATGGTATCAAATTTTACATCATTCATATCATCATCATCACCTCACATTTGCACAAAACCCTTCATCTATTAGGGCCAAAATGGACACATCATATCACATTTTCCACCAACCCCCTTCTCACTGTTGGGGTAAAAATGATATCACATTATCCATCATTCATTTTTACAGATTTTTGAATTGGCTCATGAGATTCATTCGTAACCTCATTTACCAATTGAGGGGGTAAGCTACGTAAAACTCTGAATTCTTTTATTCTTTTATATTCAAGCTCATATTCCAAAAAGAGAGAGAAGTTATTTTTAAACTTGGCCAAAACATGTGTCTCATGTTTTTACACTGCATTGTGTTTCATGCAACACAATACAAAAGGGGCATCTATAGACACAAAAATCTAGCCATTCATCCTTCATCTAGGATTTCCTACCATTTCCACCACCAAAGCATAGCCAATTTTCCCACTATTCCTATTTTCCCACCATTTTCTATCATTATTCACATTTATTTATATATTTATTTTATATATATTTAAATATAATATTTTATATAATATTTTAATATATATTTAATAAATATGTATTTATTTAAGTGAATTAATCCTAGCCATCCATTTTTATTTAATCTTGACCACCCATTTACATCAATCCATGCTACACCCTAGATTTATTATCAACCCTTAGATGGGCTTTTATCTTAGCCACATAGTTAGTGTCGTTGAAATCCTAGCATGCCTTAGGTTAGATTATAAATAGGAGCCATTTTGATGGCTCAACCCCTGAGTGCTTGAGTTTTTGAATCCCTTGATTCTTGATTCTAAGTTCTTCATAGATTTTTCTTTGAGTTCTTGATTGCCCTAATTTTGTGAGACCCCTAAGTGCTAAAAACCCTTAAGTGTCCTAGGTCACCTCGCACCACTTCTGCTATCATTATCACTCACTGTAATCCCCCATTACTGTTGCCATACTTTCTCCCTCATCGTATTTGCTTATGTAGAATCCTTCCTCTCAACCCCAAGCACCCAAGGATATTTCTTGCAATAGCTAGGTACCTACGGGTATTTTACACTCTCACTCCTAAAGTCCTTCTAGCCTTCGGGCAATGCTAGGGCATCGTCACACCTATAACCTGCATCAGACGTTTCACATCAGAATGTAGAAAGTAAGTAAAACAAATCAACCCATTTATTTATTTTATGCATGTGCTTCTGTTTCTGTTCACTTTATTTACAACACTTAGTTAGAGTTTATTATTTCTTACAGAGGGCCTCACATTGTGGAGCCCTCACATATACTATAATTATTTTCTGTCATTGTGTGCAAATATGGAGCATTACATCAGAATCTGGAGTGGCCCAACCTTGGATACCACAAAGCCCACTCAACCTTGTTGAGATCAAGATGCGCTTGAAGATACCATGACCTTGCTTCTTAGGGTTTCAAAGAACCCTGAATTGTTGTAATATTGTATCAAAAGGATTCAAGGATCCAAGCTTTTAAATAATGGAGTTTCAAGGCTCTCCCAATCAATAAAGAATTTATTCTATTTTGCAATTGTGTTACCTTGCATTTTATTTTGTTCAAAGAATTGTCTGTGTGTTGCATTTTGCATATTTCATGTAGAAGTGAGGCAAAAAGCCCCAGATCGATGTAAAATGACTAATGTGTGATGTAAAATATAAAAATATGCATGTAGAAGAATGAATTCACCTTGAAGATACTGCAAAAGCAGAAAGAAGAGTTGAGACCTCCGAAATAGTTGATCTCTCCTTAGATCTTCAATTCTTGTCCACCAAAGTCAACAACAAACAAATCGAAGTAGCAAAAAACAAAACTTCAACAAACTATTTTTCATACTTGCGAGTTAGCTTACTTATAAAAAAATAAGAAGAATGCAAGATTGGTTTAGAGGTTTTGCGCAATTAGACCACTAGTAATTGTAAAAATCACTTTGTGAGAATAACAAATTGAGTTCTTGGTTGGAATAGAAGACTTCAAACTCTCCTTTTATAGTGGATTTGAAAGTGAAATGGGCAGGAAAAACACGGCGAGTCGATTCCAAAACATGCCAACTTTGGAAATTAGGGTTTACTTGAGAAAAAATCCTAAAAGGCAAAATCGTGCCTCGTTAGGGCCGATTGCAATTTTGCACTCTATGAAATCATGCCTCATCTGAGGGGTCTTTCTAAAAGAGGAGAAAAACAAAGGGAATAAAAATAGAGAGAAGGGGAGGGAAAACCCAATCCTTTCCTTAGGTAAGTCTGAGGGGTCTCCCTAAAGGGTTTAGGGAAAATTACTCACTAAAGTGAGTCAATTTTTTGTGTCTATATTTTACCCCCTCTTTGATGTATTTATGGCCTAATAAATGCATCAAAGAAAGGTTTAAACACCTACAAATAGAAGGTAATGAACAAAAAAAGAGTGGTTGGTTTAGAAGAAAGAAATGGTGTGAAAATGGTGTCAGTTCGAATACTTTATTTTTTTGCACATAAATCAAGGTATTAAGGACATTAATACCTCTTAGGTCAAGGTGCCCCTCAAGTTTCATAAGGCATGACATATTCCTTATGACATTCAAAATGACAAACTAAAAAGAAAAAGGTGAAAAGAAGAACAAAAACAATAAAGGAGAGCGACAAAAACAGGAATAAAAAGGAAAAATGGGTAAATCCTAATTCATTTTTACCATGTGAGAAGAGGGAAAGAGCTCTAGACAAAATCAAGACAAGAAATTACCAGTGCACCATTCATTGATTGCGAGGGGTGAGGCCATCACCAAAGCAGAGCAGGCAGAGGTAATATCGAAACCCCTTAAAAGTTTTTGAATTTTTGTAATTTTTTTCAAGTTTTTGAGGGTTTTCCACCAAACCTGGTGGTTTTTCTGCATATGACCTGGGTGCGATCTCGCGACCCGACTATGATTTCACCTTGGTTTGTAGTAGTGGGAAAAATTTCACCCTAGGAAAATTGAGCACAATTTCATGAAATCATGCATTAAAAATATGGGGCACGATTTCGTAGAGGTAAAATCATGGCCCTGAAAAACTAGGCATGATTTTCTCAAAGAGGAAAAAAAAATAAAAGAGAAGAAGAGAAATAGGGAGAAAGAAGAAATAAAGAGAGCAAGCAAGCGATTTCTCGAAAGTTGATTTATTAATTTATTTTTCATTTTAATTTTAATTAATGATATAGATAAAATTTAATGTTGTGCTTTATGGATGTAGCTTCGAGCACTCAAGAGCTACGAGTGGTGAGTAGGCTCTGTGGAGGTAGAGCTTCTCAAACTTGAGCAAGTGAAGAGGGACACACTGGGAGAAATGAGGCTAGACCACCTAGCTAGGATGGCTCGAGTAGAGGTAGACAGGGTGCTACTAATAGCGCTAGCAGAGAGATGATACCCAGAGTCATTGACCTTTTAGTTATCGACAGGAGAGATGATTGTCAAACTGGAGGATGTGTGGTACATATTATGCATTCCCATCAGAGGAAGAGTAGTTTACAAAGTACAAGGGTGGCCAACAACCTTAAAATTATTATCAAGACATTGGACCCACCAGGTGTGAGGGAGCACCTTATTAGTGGATGAGTTGGTGGGTTGATATGAGGTTGATCCATTGACGATCATACTCTACGGGGTGGTGGCAGGCTTATTGATGTGCCATAACAATAGGAAAAATCTACCATGGACAATGGTAGGAGTAGTAGCAAAAATGCAATACCAAAAATTTTGGTTCGTATGGGATCAATATGTGCTAGACTGTTTGTACAAGATATTGTACAATATTATGTACAAACGATATATAAGGATTGTGTGTACTAAATTGCTCTATATATGGATATGGGAGCACATAGTGATGCAGAGACCAAATGCACTACTAGGACCATTAACCAGCTTGGAGTGACCAGATACATATAGGTGGTCCAGATCCCATAAGTGAGTCACGAGGACATACATCGAGAACCTACCACTAGTGAAACAAGTTGCAGATGAGTTGAGGGAGACCCAGATTATATGGTAACCCTAGTGTCTATACCTAGGATGGGTTGAGGAAAATGAGGATATAGGAGGGTGAGGAGGATCAGGTGGCTAACAACGGAGAGAGGGGAGCCAAAGATCTTCCGTTTTGATAAAGTCTTGTGATAGTTCAGAATTTTGCAAGGGATCCCAAACCTAGGAGACTACCGGTATTGGAGGGTATACAAAGACCTAGAAGGAGTTGGAGGATAGCCTAATTTGGCTAGGTGGGCCAATGAGGACTTGGATTATCGTCCTTAAATGGATCCTAAGGTGGACGATGTGGGTGTGGCCTTCGGATATCAGAGGTGGTATAGAGGAGTCATGCCTCAGAGGATATCCCCTCTAGTATCAAAATAAAGGCACCAAATTATGGACTTGGACATGCAATGAGCATTCTGAGAGGCTACTCATAGGGCCATATAGAGGGTATAGTAGGATCAAGCAACCCTAAGGTAGAGGAAGGCATGAGTTCAAGTGGAGACAGTGATAGATACCATCACTACCATAGGGACCAGGGAGGTTTGGGCATCTGGAGTTACCCATAATGGCCGAGGTACCATTGAGTATAGGAGTGGGAGAGACATCTACATAAGTAGCAACCAATCTAGGAAAGGCCTTAGGTAAGGGGGACCAAAGAGAGGATACTGAAGCGCTACAATCATAGGTAGCGACCCTTCAGAGGTAAGTGGACCTACTCTAGGAGGATAGGTCCAAGAGGATTGAGGGGTTACGAAGTGCTTTGAGCAGTACAATGATAAAGAGGTATGTGACCCAAGTAGAGGCTGATCATCTTTAAGGTAATTTGAGCTACCTAAATACATAGCATCAGAGGGCTTGGTCAGAGGGGATGGCTATCATTGGGAGAAGCTAGGCTAGCGACAGGATCTGCCTACTACAAATAGAACTACAAAGGGGAGGAGAGAGGTTGGATGTGGCTATCTAGAGGGCTATATTTTATGAGACCATGTACTAGTAAGTGGTGCTAAAGGTAAAATGAGCAATACTTCCTCCATCCCTAAAATCATCTAGCAGGATGCACTCTCGATCACGAACGATATCTCAGTTTATGGGTATATCCCTGTCGAGGCCACCCCCAATGGGTGGGGCTGAGGAGACAGGATCCTAGAGCTAGGGCTAGGGTTTGGGATGACTTACCAATTTTGATTGTGGCAAGCATCCCTAGGATTGGTCAAGTGCACCAAGACTAGATTTTGGTACACTGATCGGACATCTATACATTTATCTCTATTTTAAGTAACATGATGCTCCTTTTGTTATGGTTTAATGATTTTGTGTGTGCTTTATGTGTTGTAATTTATTTTTAATGTGTATGAAATGAATGAGACTAACCTTAAAATGCATGAACTATATGAGTGGAAATAGAATGGATGTAAGACCGAAGAAGAAGAGAAGAAGAAGAGCAAGAACAAGAACAAGAACATGAGGTAGAAGAAGAAGAAGAAGGTAAAAAATCGAAAGATAAAAAGGTGTGTTCAAACATGAAGTGTGAATCAGTGTAGGTCATGGCAGATCAATGTCATCAAACATAATGAATCAAACACAAAAATAGATCTGAACCTGCTATGGGTGTAGCGCTTGCTAAAGATGACCAAATATCTGATCATGATCCATTATGGGTAGTTGCTTGCTAGTGACTACTATGGGGTGATTACCCGCTAGGATTTTTGTCGTAACCTGCTAAATTGGCCATAGAGTTTATCTTGTAATGGGGTGTTGAGCCCACTAAGTCAAGAGGAGTATAACCCAATAGGAAACATGTCCAATGAATGAAAGATACCTGCTAGGATGTATGCTATCCTATGTGGGTTTAATACATACATACATATATGCATACATACATACATACATATATATATATATGAAGAAATGAATAATGATCTTGCATACCTCCATATATAGTGTGAGGTGCAAATATATGAGGATGAAAACCTAGAGAGGTTTGTAGTGAGTGTGTGCAAGTGTTGAGAAGAAAGTGAAGAAATACAAGATAGATATAGAAAACATATATCATTATCTAGGAAAAAGACAAAGGAAAAGAAGAGATCATGAAAGCGAGAATGACATATTTGTAAGAACAAATGTGATATGGATATATATATATATATATATATATAATATATATATATATATATATATATATATATATATATATATATATATATATATATATATATATATATATATATATATATATAAATATATATGAATAAATGAACGAGTGCTACCCCCGATAAGGGTGTGAGGTGTGTAAATATGTGAGGAAAAACCTAGGAGAGGTTTGTCGTGAGTGTGTGCAAGTGTTGAGAAGAAAGTGAAGAACAACTGCAAGAAGGTAAGAAAACATATATCCTTATCTAGGAAAAAAGAAAAAGGAAAAGAAGAGATCATGAAAGCGAGAATGACATATTTGTAAGAACAAAGTTGACATCCTCGGCCTGAAGGAAAATGATGAGCAGGATTAATACTTTCAAATCCAATGAAGACAAAAAGGTAACAAAGAGAAAGAAGAAGAAAGAAGAGGAACAAAGAAGAAGGCAAAGCCCTAGGATGGGGTTTTTGATAGGAATCAGAACCCTAATGAAAGTGCAATGCATGTGAGCTGCAACCTAACTAGGTATCATCACATGCAATTATTGTGAAAACCATAAAAATCTATATGATCAACTAGTCATGAACAAGAAATCATGCAAAATATGTCAATCAAGCATGCAGGTTGAATTAAATGTTAGACAAACTATGCAGAATATGACAAGCAAAAATGTAAGTATGAAAAATTAGATGGATGCAATGGCATAAAAATGCATACCTAAGTGATGATTAATGTAATTTGATTAATTTAAGAAAGCATAGTGATAGTTGACGCATATTTTTAAAGTATCACCTATCTTATCAAAGAGAATAGGTGTGCCATGAATTGTTTTACCAAATAATTTTTTAGAAGGTAAGTCTTCTCAATGATTAAAATCACAGAGAGTCTCCTCCGTAATTTTTTCTTTGATAGCCATAGCACAATAATCAATGCATTCTCAAAAAAAACCACCATTCTTAATATAAGAAGGATAAATCCCTAATTTCACAAGATCCCTATAGGATAGCGAAATAGGGTCCATTTTAGAAGAAGAAGACTTATTTTTCAAAAATATAGAATCAATCATATTACAAAAAAAGACCTCAAAAGAAAAAGAGGGACCATCATCTTCATCACCTATTTTTGACTTCTGATGATCCAAATATTTATCATAAGTCATAACATGATCATCATCATCAAATGGTAAAGGTTGATTTTTGTTAGGTGTAAAACCTATGCCACATCTCCTAGGCCAAATCTCGACATCCAAGAGCTCTTAAATGTCACTCTTTTATGGCCCTAGACCTTTACCTACATATCCCATACTAGATAGGATCTATTTAGAAAGTGGGTAATCACTAGAAAGGTAACAATGAGCAAAATAATTCTCAATGGGAGAGGGGTTGTTACCATGGATATTTTTTTTAAGGCAATTTCTATGAAGATAAAGATACACGTGGCAATGTGTACAACATCACATTTCTTATAGGGTAAGCCCATAGTCCTTGGTGATGGTGGTAGCTTGGCTAGATCTAGAAGAGGTTCTTGAAAATACTGATTATCTTGATCATGTGATGAAACATTGATTTGAGGTTCCTCACTCATTTTTAAATTTTCCATTTGTTTTGATATTTGATATGAGGAACTGGAGAAAAATAATGAAACAAAAAGATAGAGGTCAAAACTAGATTGAGCTCGCTCAACCATTGAGCAGTATTAAAATGGTTGAGGATCACCCAAAATGGTGACAACTTGTTCCTTAAATTCAAACTTTAAACATTAATGAAGAGTAGAAGGGATGACCTTCATTGCATGGATCCAAGGACATCCAAGAAGGAGATTAAGAGATGCAAGGCAATGCACCACATAAAATAAGGTATCCAAGATTCTAGGCCCAACCTTAAGGGGAAGTGATATGACATTGTAGGCTTCTTGGGACTCATTGTTGGAAGCATTGCTCTTTTAGACCAAATTTTTTAAAGAATTGATAAGTGCACAAAATGAGGGAAGAACCATTATCAATAAAGATTCGTTTGATAAAAGTATCCTCAATGAGAGTTGTGATTTAAAGAGAAGAATCATATCATGGTTCTGAGGAAGGCTTATCATCATTTGAGAATGAGATATGATGTGTTGTGGCTACTCCACAACTAGCCCCAAAACTTGGGGACCCATTTTAAATTTTGTGTTTTGAGCATTTTGGTGTGATTGGAGCGATAATTTTGATATATTCCATCCTCGATATTTGCAATTTAATTCCCATGTTTCTTGTTGTGTTTGGGTGCTTTTGGTTGTCGTGAGTGGTGAAGGTTTCGCTCAGTTTTGAGTTTGCAGTTTTATCTATTTTATTTTCGACGATATTTTCTTGTCGACGACTTTTTCTTGTCCAGGATTTTTTTTTATCGACAACTTTTTGTCATCATTATTTTTTCTTTTGTTTTCATCGACGGGTTTTCGTCAATTTTAGTTGTCGAGTTTGTTATTTTTAGTTGGGTTTTAAGGCTTTTAGGGTCAATTTTAGTGTTGTCTATATGTATATATATTAATGTATATTCATAAATAAATGTTATTATTATTAATATATGTTAAAAAAATAATAAATAAATAAATATATAAAATAATATATATTATTATTATTATATAATTTATATATAATAATAATATATATTAATAAAAAAAGAGAGTAAAATAATATGTATATCCTATATACATAATAAAGTAAAGTGAAGCCATCTTTATTAGTATGCTTAGTGGTAGCTTTATTGTATATAATTTATATTCTAAGCCTTCGGTTATTTTCTCCTGTTAAATTTTGTTGTAATATGTGCAGGCTTATGGATGGATGACGCGGAGATTCAGCAAGGAACAATAGCTTGCAGAAGGGCGTTCCGGTGATAGTCATGGACAGCTCCGAGATGGGCATTTTTTCGATGAAGAGGTCAGTAGTGAGCCCTAGAAACGATCGATGACACCGTGGACGAGGACTTGTTTTCTCCAGCAAGGGTTTATGCATGCATAAGGGTTGGAATTTTTGGCAAGGCCAAGCGCTCCCAAAATGACTATAAAAAAATGAAATACTTTTGAATGCAATGTTGTTCAAAAATTTGGGTTTTGTTACCAAAAAAGGAGGAGACTTTTTCTGTATGCTTGGATTTCACTGTTTTATCTTTTTCTTTTCATATTTCTGATTTATAGATGATGTTTATGTTGTTTTGGGTTGCATCATTGAATGTTAGGAATATGAAATTTATTTTTACCCTAGGAGCTAGCACTTAGTTCATTTTAATTGTGCAAATGCAAGTTAAATGGATTAGGTTGCATGTAATATTTTCTCACATCTTCGGTTTTGCAGGGCGGGATGCCATCACACTGATAATGCTTTGCATATTATGTTTTCAGCATTAAATTTCAGTTTTCATATTTTAGCTTTATTTTCTAACTTTCATTTTCAGATTTTTTTTAATTTTTGGACATTAAAAAAAAAATAAAAAAAAAATTCAAAATCCAAAAACAATTGCACAACTACGTAGAGTATACTTTGGAGTTTCATTTTGCATTTAGACATTTTTGCTTATGAGTCAATTCGTATTTTTAAAAATTATCCAAAGTTGTTGTTATTATTGAAGATTTTAAAAATTCGAAATTTCATAATTTTTATTTTTGGGCCAAATTTATTTTTTTTCAGTTTTATATTTCATTCATGAGCCTATGATGACATTTCCTTCATGAAAATTTCAATTTCATTGAAGGGGTTATGTTTATGGCATTCCACAAATTGGCATGTTGGGAGCAATAAATGCACCTTTCTTCATGAAAATTCTGATTTCATTGAAGAGGGAGAATTTTATAATTTACATTAAAAGGTCATTTTTTCAAAGCATTTAATTATTCTCTTTTATGAAAATATTTCATTATAGAGGAATAATTAAAAGGATATTAAAAGCCTCTATTTTAAGGCAATGAATTATCATCTCTTTGTGAAAATTAATTTCACCAAAGAAGGATAATTTATCAATCACATTAAAGGCTATCTTAATCTTCATGATAAGAAGCTACATTTGAAGGAGCCTATTCATCATTTGGATTCACATTCATAGATATATTTAATCTTCATTTCCATGCTTAAAGTAGGATTTAATACAAGATAAAACTTGTTTAAAACCCACTTAATAAGGAAGATAAAATCTACTTTAGAATATTCAAGATAAAAGGAATTAAAGCACTACATCGTTGTCATATGAGGGCCAGTTCACATTTGCTTTATTTTGGTTTCATGAACAATCATTAAAGTAGCATGGTAGAATAAACCAATGCATGCCCCTTGTTTACAATTACTTGCAATCACTAAGGTGTTCCTAAAATTGAATTGATATATTTTTATTGAGTTTACTAATACACGTGCAAATGCTAATATAACGGAGACCTTGGAGAAGTTGCTTGTTTAACTTCTTTGCAAGAGAGGGTTTTGATATCCAAACCCTAAGGGAGAGTGTAATTTCACAATTGGGTAAAATTAACACTCAACATGATGTATCCCAAGAGATCCTATAGCATTAACTACAGTACTAGGAGAAATGTCTAGAGAAATAGATTATTACTTTAAAAACTCCAACAAGGATTCTCAATGGGTAGGAGAAGTTTGTAAGAGTTCTAAGATAGAAATTTTAGCTGGAGTGTCGGCTAGCTGTTGTTAGAGATTAAAGGAAGCTTTTGGTTGAGGTTTCAATATCAAATATGGCATACCTAATTTCGTATTCTTTCTCTGATTATTCCTCAAAACCAAAGTAGGCTATGATGTAGAACTATTTTCTTGCTGAGAATGTTGAGTTAGTTGAACTTGCACTTGTCTTCTTGTGGTACTCTAACCATACCAACCATGTTACTATTAGGAGGAGGCTCATTCTGGTAGGATGTCTAATTAGTTTCTTATCGATCATGCTTCAGTAATGAATCCTTGAATATTTCTATATCCTGATTTTTTTATTATTCAATGACTGAGAATTCCCTATATCAATACGACCTACATCAATTAAATCTTGAACCACATGTTTCAACTTCTTACAAGAGTTGGTCCAATTTCCTTCCACTCTATGATATGCACAATGTTCCCCTACCTTATACCAATTAGTTGTAGTATCTGGTTATCTTATGGGAGGTAACTCAATCATATTAGCCTCCAGAAGTTGTTTCAAATTGCTTCCATAGACATGTTAAGCTTTGTGAAATTCCTTTGTGAATGTCTTTAAAGTACCATATTTTGTAGACTGTTAATAAAATTATTAACAGGAGAACCATTCGCTGCACCATCATCTCCTGTATGTTTATTCTTATATTGTGACTTCATAGTTTTTTCTTCTTTTACTTTGAGGTGGCCTCTTCTGATAAGAGCATGTTCTACTTTCTTTTCTAACTCAACTACTTGATCAAAAGATGTGATACTAGTTATTTCTAGTGGATAAGATATTTTTTCTTACAAAATTCCAGTAAATATCTGAAGCATATCTATAGGAGGTAAAGTATATCTTAAATGTCCAACTAGAATTTTCCAACAAGGTAAAAATTCTAAAAAACTCTCTTCCTTACCTTGTTTTCAATTATATACATATTTCATAGTCACGTCTTTTTCAATGTAGGCACCAAACCAAGGTTATGCATAGTGGCAAATATTCACCAATTGGGCTAATATTAGGATTTCCAAAATTGGAAATTGACAAATGTGAGATCACTTGATTTCACACTTGCAAGTTAGCTTGCTTGCAAAAAAAGAAGAAGAAAAAGAAGAATGCGAGATCACTTTAGGGATTTTATGTAATTAGATCACTTGTAATTATAAAAATCACTTCGTGAGAATAATCACTTGAGCACTTGGTTGGAAAAGAAGACTTCAAACCCTCCTTTTATAAAGGATTTGAAAGCAAAATGGGTGGGAAAAACATGATGAGCCGATGCAAAAATATGCCAACTTTGGAAATTAGAGTTTACTTGAGAAAAAACTCTAAAAGGTAAAATTGCGCCTCATGAGGGTTGATCACGATTTTGCACTCTACGAAATTGTGCCCTGATGGGACCGACCGCAATTTCATCGAAAGAGGAGAAAAACAAAGGGGAGGGGAGGGAAAACCTAATCCTTACCTTAGGCAAGTATGAGGGGTCTCCCTGAAGGGTTTAGGAAAAATTACTCACAGTCAATTTTCTGTGTCTACAACTTATTTTTTTTAATCATGAATTTATGGTTTGTCTTTATGGACACGAATTCGATGAAACCCTTGTTTTTTATTCTTCTACCTTTTTGACTCTATCATGAATTCATAGTCATCTCTTATGGGGAGTGAATTTGATAGAAACACTTTTGTGGGTGTTTTTTGTGCTTCTCTTTGCCCTTCCCCTAGCCATCGTGATTTCATGTCCTCTATGTAAAGACCATGAAATTGGCTAAGATAACTTGGGGGCAATCATCTCTTCCTCTTGTTGTCTTCCTCTTACTTTTTACACTTTTCTTCTTTGTTCTACTTTCTGCAAAATCCTCTTTTCTCTGCTTTGTGTTTCTTTAGCTTCCAAAAGGTCAATACATTTCATGTGCATTTTACGATCAGCTAAAAGGATCAAGGGGGCTTGATTGTCATGCCTACGAGCCTAGTATTCATAGTAGCCTAAGAAAGCCTCCAAACACTAACATTTTTTCCAAGTTTTTTATCTTTTTGTAGGTCTTTCTTGAATTTGTGGTTGTTGTTTTTGAGGCACAAAATCAGATTCACAATCATTGTTTTTAAGGCATGAATTTGGCATAGGGACAACCATCGATACAACTAAGTGTCTTGTTAGTCTCTTAGGAAAATTTTATTGTTTTCTATATTTTATTGTGTGTATTTTTGTTTTTTTCTATCTTTCTATTAGTAATAAAAAGAAAGTAATTTTAATTTCATTTTGAAAGTAATCTTAGCTTAAAAGGAATCAAATTTACTTAGTTTCTCATTTTCTTAGGCATTGAAAAATCTATTTGTTTTTACCCTTAGGCATTCAAAAATAAAACTATATATAGTTGTGCATTAGGTTAGCTTGTCTTGTGCACTTTTCTTGTGCCCTTGCTTAAAGAAGAAAATATTATTTTCTATATCTTAGGTATAGTTGTGCATGCAAATGAAGAATCATTTCTAGGTTAGCTCTTGTTTGTTTGCATCTTTATTTTTCTACATATTTTTATAGTATTCTTAGTAACTGTAGTTTTATTTTTCTTTAAGGCCAAACTTAGGTGATTTTAAATTAACACATCAAAACTCCCCCTTAATACTTGGAGTGAGTCTTTAAAACACTCTTGGTGAACCCCCAGATAATCAAGCTTGAGTGTGAGGACCATAGCCCTATAGTTACCTCAGCTCCTAGTAGATCCATCGATAATCATCAACATTAGTTTACCTCCTCTATAATTTGGTGAAACTAATGTGAACACCTCCTTAATGGCCACTATGAAACCTTTTCCTTAAATTTTTGGTTTAGTTTTTAAAACTTAAACAAGACCACATAAATTTTTTTTGTGTAAATTAACTCACTAAATTAAATATTTAATAACTTTTGTGTCTTTTGCATCTTGAGTAGTCTAGTTTTGAATCATTTTCCCTTCAACCATGGTCCCTACCCTTAGGAGCAAGATAAATATGTTGGATCCTTCTGAAAATCCTTTATGGAATGATGAGGATCAACTTGATAGGGAGAACCCAAACATAGAAGAGGATGATGATGTATCAACCAATGATAACTATGATCTAATAGAAGGACCTCATGGTTAAATCACTTTCAAATCACATGATCATATCATGAAATTCTATAGGTAAAACAAGAAAATCATGAATGAAATATTAGAAAAGGACATCCACTTCAATGAAGTTAGATTATCCCATCACCAAACTAGTTCTCATCAAAATATTCATGTTAATCCTTTATTTCAATCTTCTCAAAATCATAACATTAATCCATTTCACAAACCAACTTATGCTACTACCACAATGACCAATGTTGGGGAGTCTCTCAAACACCCCCAACTAGTAGCATTCCTCACAATCAATTTCCTCCAAATCATTCTAATATCAATTTTTCTTCTAGTCCAAATATTTATTTTCCTCCTAATGTTAATAATTGTTCTTCTATTCCTCCAAATGCTAACTTCATTCCTCTACAAGATACTATACAACACCCACCTCATCATAATCCATATCATAATAGTATGAACACCTCAAATGTAAACCAAGTTTCCTTCCAACAACTTATGCAAAACAATTATAACCCAAATTTAGGGAACTTTGGAGTGAACATGCCAACTACACCCTATTTAGAATTACACAAAAACAATATTGACATTCAAAATTTGACATCTATAGTGAAACAACTTGCATTAAGGATGGACACATTACAAGCACCAAGTTTCACTTATTCATATAGAGAGATGTGCAACCAACCTTTAGACCCAATAGTAGCAACAAGATCGTATCCCAAGAATTTTACCACACCAATATTGTCAATCTATAAGGGAATAGAGGATCCAATTGAACATTTAAGGATGTTCAAAACAACCTGTCATGATATTATCTATGATGACATGTTGTTACTGAAAACATTCCCTAAGAGTCTTGGAGGAACAACTTTAGAGTGGTATTATCAACTACCCTACCACTCTTTAAGGAATTTTGAGGAAATAGCTGAAATGTTTGTCCAACAATTTGGAGCATACGTAGAAAAGAGAGTGACCCTCCAAGATATTTACCTCCTTAAACAAGCTAAGGATGAGAATTTTTTAGAATTTTTATTCCACATGAGAGGATTAGTTGGACTCTTCATCAATATTTTATAGGAACAATTATCCTATGATCTAGAGACAACTATCATATATTTTGACCAAGGAGTAGAATTAGCTAGAAGAGTGGATAAGGCCCTTATTAGAAGGAGAAATAAAACTTAGAAAAGAAGAAGAAAGTATGATGAAACCTCAATATAAGAACAAACATGTGGTAGGTGATGGGGTCACTGACAATAGATAGACCAACAATGTCAACACAACAAGTACCCTATAAAAGTTGGTCCTTAATAAACCTCAAAGACCTCTACCAAGGAACTTCATAAAACTCCACCAACCTTTATCATCTATCCTTAACCAAATTCTAGAAGCCAAGATGATTGAACTGCCTAATATAAGACAACCAGACATGATAGAAACATGGTATAAACCTAAGCAACGTTATGACTATCATAGAGTGGATGGACATCTTACAGATCAATGTAAGAAGTTTGAGCATGTTGTCCAAGATTTGATAGATGAGGGTCAATTTGTTATAGGTGATTCCCAACCAGCTCCATCCACCAATCAAGATATGGGGATATTTCAAAATCCCCTACCCAAATATGAGCAACAAGCAACAAATCAAGTTTTCTATCATGTTGTGCCACCTCCATATGATCACATGGTTGGCATGATAGTAGTAACAACTAGACAACAAGTTCAAGCACAACAATCCTAGACACAAATACCTCCAACTTCTAGTCAACCCTCTAGACCACCCTTAGTTTTGAGGAATACCCAAAAGAAGAGCACAAGTACAAATAAACCAACATTAGTCTTAAAACCTCAACCTAAAGCTTCCTTTGACATAAAATAACAACTAGGTAGTACACCAACTAAGATTTCCCTCTTAGAGCTTCTACAAACTTCTATCCATAGAGAAGCCTTAGTAAATATTCTAACCCAATATTCTATACTACAATATCTCCCACCTAGTAACCTAGGTAATGTCACAAGTACTCTTGGGTTTAATAATATATCATTCTACAAAGATGATCTTCCTATGACATACTTACAAAGGGATTCTCTCCTTTACATCATTGGCTATATTGGAAAAATGTTTATCAAGAGGATCTTGGTAGACAATGGATTATCCCTTAATATATGTAGCTATCAATTCTTGCAAAAATTTGGATTAAGGGAGGAATATCTAACTAAATCTAGCATAATTATAAAATAATTCAACAATGAATCCCAAGAGGCCTATGGCATTATCTCTCTTCCCCTTAAGGTAGATCCCAAAATCCTTGACATTTTATTTTATGTTGTATATTTCCAAACATATTTTAATATTCTTCTTGAACACCCTTAGATTCATGACATGAGGGTTGTCCCTTAAACTCTTCATCAATGTCTAAAGTAAAAAATTTAAAAATCAACTTGTAACTATCCCAAGTGACCCTCATCTATTTTAGTGTTATTCAACGGTTGAGCAAGCCCAAGAAAAAATAATTTTTTGTCTCATAGTTTTCCTCATTCAATTTCCTCTCTCTTATTCTTCATCCTATATCTTTTATCCTTCCTCTAAAATCATTAAAATGTTCAAGAACTTAAGAATTAGTGAGGATCCTCTAGTCATCAATTTTTCCAAAGATCAAATTAATTAGTTGGTCCAATATCCTCTTCTAGACATAGCCAAGATACCACCTTCATCTTGATACATGGGTTTACCCTATAATAAGGGTGAAGTAGTAAAAATAGAAATGTGTACATTTATATGCATGGATATCCCATGAAGAAGAGATTCGTGATAGCAACCCCTCATCCATAGAGAAGTTGTTTGCACCTGTTACCTTTCTATCAATTACCTAGTTCCTAAGTAAATCCTAAGTAATTAAGGATATCAATGTAAGGGTTTGGGCCCTCAAAAACAAGGTATTAAGGAGCCTTTAAAAGTTGAAATTTGGGATGGGATATGTGGTATAGGCTATAATACCAAAAAGAACCAACCCTTACCCATTGATGATGATCAAGCTACAACTTTTATGGAGTTCATTGATCATCAAATATTTGAATGGATTGATCAGGATGAGGGACCTCCTTTCCCATCCACCATGTTGTTTTACAATGTTATAATATTAGTTCAACCTAATTTAGTTGTGATCCTATGGGAGTATTCCAATGGAGATGCTCTTTGTGATATATCTCATGAATATATCTTTCACAATAGCTTTTTCTTTCATGGATCATACCCTTGTGTCACCTATGTCAAGTCTAAGTGGGTAGAAGCCATGTCATTAGCCATAATTACTAGATCCCAAGAGTCCAAGTTCATCTTCAACTAAGTCCTTTGTAGGTACAATATCCCTTCGGTTATCATCTCTAACAATGGCAATCCTTTCAAGAAAAAGGATATCCATAAGATTGTTGCTAAATACAAGATTCAACACAAATGGTCAACCTCATATTACCCTCAAAGTAATGATCAAGCCGAAGCATCTAATAAATCCTTAGTCAAAATCCTTAAGAAGTTGGTAAGTAAGACCAATTGAGATTGGCATATCTAGCTTTACCCTATTTTGTGGTCTTATCATACCTGTATACAAACTCCTACAGATACAACCCCATATATCTTGGTCTATGAAATCGAATTTTTCTTCCCCTTCAAGTTAGAGGTCTCATCCTTACATATATTATTGCAAGATACCTCAGTCAATGATGAGTATCATCTAGTCCATTTAATTGGAGTTATTGTATGAAAAATGCATCCATGCCTTTGAGCATCTTTGAGCCTATCAAAATAGGTTCAAGAAAACTTATACTAAGAAAATTTACAATCATTCTTTTGAAGTTGAGGATGTTGATTGTGGGAGCTTGATTAATTCAGAGGCCTTGTTCTCAGCTGCACTTGGATCCAAAACACAAAATATGGGGGGTGTATGGGGGGCATTAGTCCCCCCCACTTGTGTCTTCCAGGGGGATCCAAGGGGGGCTCCAGGCAGGGATTTTGGGGGTAGCGCCCCTGAAGCTAAAAATAGATGCTTTTTCCTCTATGTAAATCTATACTGTTTGATATTATGTCATAGATCGAATGGTGGATTTTAGGTTGTTTTTACCCTAAAATTGTAATACACTTTTATAAGAGGATGTTGTATGGCAGATTATTGTAATGTTTGATGCACGACTGTGTATAGAGGGATTTTTTGGATGGAATAAAAGGCCTAGTTATTTTCTCTATGGACGTAGCCCATATTGGGTGAACCACATAAATTTGTGTCTATTGTGTATTGCATTATTTCTTCTATGTATTTTTCCACATTAAATTATTGCTCGTATTTTGTTATTTAATCCTAAAAACTAGTATCAGAGCTTAGGGTTTGAAAAATACACTTGAAAGGAGGGTTTCCAGTTTGAGTGGGAGCAATGACATAAGAAGGTAGATTTAGGGTTGAGAATTTTAATGGCCAAAACTACCAGCTATGGAAGATGAAAATGGAGTATTATCTCTATCAGAAAGATATTTACCTACCATTAGGTGGAATAGCAAAGAAGCCAATAAAAAAACATATGAAGAATGGGAAGTTCTAGATAGAAAAGCACTAGAAAAAATATAGTTGTGCTTGGCATTGTTAGTGGCCTTCACTATTTCAAAGGAAAAGACAACGAAGGGTATAATGAATGCATTGGCTAAACTGTATGAAAAACCCTCGAATTCAAACAAGATATTTCTTATGAAATATTTATTTAATATGCATATGTTAGAATGTGGGTCTATTACTGATAATTTAAATGAATTTAACATGGTTACAATCAGTTAAGTTCTATAGGAGTAAAATTTGATGATGAGGTTAGGGTATCATGATTTTTTGCTCATTGTCAAAAAACTAGAATGGATTGGTAATGCCTATGAGTAACTCTATATCTGGTTCAAATAGTTTAAAGTTTGATGATGTTATTGGTATTATCCTTCACAAGGAAATGTGATGTAAAAGCACAGGTGAGACATCAGGTAATGCTTTGACTTTAGAGAATAGGGGAAGACAAAGGGAGAGAGGAACAATCCTAGGGAATCATGGAAAATTAAAGAAAGGTAGATCCAAATCCAAAGGAATGTATTTGGAATGCTCGCATTGCAAGAAGAAAGGACACCTAAAAAGGGACTATTGGAATCAAAAAGAAAAATAAGGTAATCAAGAAGCAAACATAGTGGGTTATGTATTGCAAAATGCTTTAATTATTTCACTAGGTAATATTAATGATTATTGGGTGCTAGAATTTGGTGCATCATATCATGCCACACCCCATAGGAAATATTTTCTAGATTATGTTCAAGGTGATTTTGGACAGGTCTATTTGGGTGATGATAGACCATATAAAATCGTTGGAAAGGGTAAGATATAGATAAAGTTACCAAATGGAAACCAATGATTGTTGAAAGAGATAAGGCATATTCCTAATTTAAGAAGAAATATAATTTCCATAGGGTAGTTGGATAGTGAAGGATGTACAGTTACATTCTTAGCAAATTCATGGAAGGTTGCTAAAGGATCATTGTTATTAGAAAAAGAAAATAAGGAAGGTACATTGTATGTATATATTGGTAATACTGATCTTTCTATTAATTTATTTCCTACAAGAGTGGATACAACTTCGTGGTATCATAGGCTTGGACACATGAGTGTGAAGGGGATGCAAATTCTCTACTCAAGGAATTTATTTCTAGGTTTGAAGCAGACTGATTTAGACTTTTGTGAGAACTACATTTATGGAAAATAGAAAAGAGTCAAATTTCTTAGAGTTGGAAAAGAAAAGAAGAGTGAAAAGCTAGAGCTTGTATATTCATATGTATGGGGACTAGCTCATGTATCATCTCTTGGTGGCTCTTATTATTATGTTATGTTTATTGATGATGCAACTAGAAAAACTTGGGTTTACTATATTCGAAAAAATCAGATGTCTTTGATACCTTTAAGAAATGGAAATCTTTGGTTGAGAATGAGACAAGAAATAAGCTAAAGTATCTCAGATCTGATAATGGAGGTGAGTACTGCAGCAAAGAGTTTGATAGTTACTATTCATACCATGGGATTCATAGAGTGAAGATGGTTCTAGGAACTCCACAAGAAAATGGTGTGTCATAAAGGATGAACATGACTATCATAGAACGTGCTAGGTGCAGTTGGTTTGGGGTTTTTTTTTTTTTGGGGTGGGGGGTTTTTTTTTTTTTGTTTTTAAAAATAAAAAAGAAAATTTTTTTTTGTTTGGGGTTTTTTTTTTTTTTTTGGTTTTAAAAAAAAAAATAAAATTAAATGTATTTTGGGAAAAAAAAAAAAAAAGAGTGTTAAATAAAAAGGGAAAAAAAAGGCCGCACCAAAATCCTACAACTATGTTATAAAATCTACCAAGATAAGTAGACCTCATGTACGTTACTCCCCTTCATTATATTATGTATTATTGACTTACTTTGGTGAACCATAAACATATGAAGAAGCAATGTAGGTTGAAACCAAGAATAAGTGGGAGCAAGGTATGAAAGAGGAGATGGACTCCTTGATAAATAATTAGACTTGGGATCTAGTTCAGTTGCCTGCAAGAAAAAGAGCATTACAAAATAAATGGGATTATAGGGTGAAATAAGTAGACCTCATGTTGTTAAAATGACTTCTAAGTGGTTGTAGAGGATTTACATCTTGAACAATTAGATGTAAAAACAAATTTTCTCCATGGGGATTTGGAGGAAGAGATTTATATGCAGCAACCACAAGGGTATGAGGTCAAAGGAAAGGAGGAACTAGTATGCAAGTTGAAAAAGAGCATGTATGGCTTGAAGCAAGCTCCACGATAGTGGTATATAAAATTTGATAGGTTTATGTCAGATCAAGGTTATAGTAGATTTTATTATGACCACTGTGTTTATTTTAAGAGATTGGATAATGGTAACTATATTATATTGTTATTTTATGTAGATGACATGCTTGTTGTAGGGTCTAACATGCAGGATATAATTATACTAAAAATAAAATTGGTAGAGTTATTTGCAATGAAGGATTTGAGTGATGCAAAGAAAATCCTTGGTATGAGAATAACAAGAGATAGGAAAAATCATAAATTAACATTATCTCAGAGAGTACATTGAGAAGGTGTTGGAAAGATTCAATATGCAGGATGCAAAACTTGTTAGCACACCTTTGGAAAATCATTTCAAACTAACCAAAGAGATGTGTCCTAAGACATAGGAGGAGATAAACTACATGTCCAAGGTTCCTTATTCATCAATAGTTGGTAGTTTGATGTATGTGATGGTGTGCACAAGGCTAGATATAGCACATGCAGTGGGAGTTGTGAGAAATTTTATGAGCAATCCAAGAAGAAGGTATTAGGAGACAATGAAGTGGATTATTAGGTATTTGAGAGGTACTGTCACTCAAGAATTATGCTTTAGAGGTTCTAATACTATTTTATAGGGATATGTAGATTCATATATGGCAAGTGATATAGAAAGTAGGAGGAGTACCATAGGGTATGTTTTTACTGTAGGTGGAACTATAG
Source organism: Wollemia nobilis (assembly GCA_028583015.1). NCBI lineage: Eukaryota > Viridiplantae > Streptophyta > Pinopsida > Araucariales > Araucariaceae > Wollemia > Wollemia nobilis. The sequence continues at coordinate 66,900 of JAQPPZ010007111.1, read as the reverse complement.
TAAGCTAGATTTCAAAATTATAGAAGGTTGTTGCACTATCAACAATAGAAGTAGAGTATGTTGTTGTTACAGAGGCTAGTAAGGAGATGAATTGGTTACAATGGTTTATGGAGGATTTGGGAAAAAAACAGGAGAATAGCACATTATATAGTGATAGTCAGAGTGCCATTCATCTTGCAATGAACTCAACTTTCCATTCTAGGACTAAACACATACATACCAAGTACCATTTCATATGCTCAGTATTGGAAGATGGACAATTAAAATTGGAGAAGATACACACTAGCCAAAATCTTGTAGATATGTTCACAAAGGTAGTAACCAAGGAGAAACTGAGTTCCTGCTCAGTTTCAGTTGATCTTCAAGCATGATAGTAAAAGGTGAGAAAATTTCCAAGCCCAAAGTTGAAGCATAGTCCAACAACTGCAGTAGCGGTGGAGTTACTATGATCAATCTCCAAGTGGGAGATTGTTGATTGTGGAGCCTGATTAATTTAGAGGCCTTGTTCTCAATTGTACTTGGACCCACAACATAAAATAGGGGGGGTGTAGGGGGCATTAGTACCCCTACTTGTGTCTGCAAGGGGGGTCTAGGGGGCAGGTTCCTCTATGTAAATCTGGACCATTTGATATTAGGTCATAGATCGAACGGTAGATTTTAGGTGGTTTTTACCCTAAAATTGTAATACACTTTTATAAGAGGATGTTGTATGGCGGTTTATTGTAATGTTCGATGTGCGATTGTGTACAGAGGGATTTTTTGGATGAAATAAAATGCCTAGTTATTTTCTCCATGGACGTAGCCCATATTGGGTGAACCATGTAAATCTGTGTCTATTGTGTATTGCATTATTTCTTCTATGTTTTGTTTCCACATTAAATTATTTCTCATATTTTTTTATTTAATCCGAACAAAGGATCTTGTCCTCAAGAAAAACCAAAAGAACACCAATTCTTGAACAAATCTGAAGAGCAAATTTTATCCCAATTAGCTAGGGTCCTTTTTCATAACAACCAAGTTTATCTCACGAGTCTATCTCCTAGCAAATTTAGATGGTAAATATATTAAATAACAAATGAGTATAATGCACTTAAAAATATATTATGCATGACTTCACATTTTTCTTCTTTCTCTTCTCTTTTCATATTTCTTTCTCTACATTGGCTATTTCTCCGTAGACACCTAAAAAACATCATGTCGATGGTGACTACTCATATGGGACATGCTATAAGACCATATGGAAGACCTTTGGACAAATCCAAGATATAGTAGTGGTTTTTACCACTCAATTGGGCATTTGTGCCTAGTCAGTACTAGCCACAGTTGACAGTTGTGGCCCCCAATATGTTAATTAGGGACCACGGTTGACACCTATAGTTAGTAGTACTAGCTATGGATGACACCTATGGTCAGGACTAAAGTTTAGTTGGCCTTCATACAACCCCAAAATTTGGTTGCAACGACCAATTGGTTGCATATTGGAGCTGTTTGAGTGAGGAAGGGTCCACAATCATCCATACAACAAACTAAACTGCCCAATCTTTATCTTGGTTTCATGATGAAGCTACCCCTAGCCCTTGGGTAATCCTATAAATACCCATTTAAATTAGGGAGAAGAGATAGTGCATTTTGATAGCAAAGCACTGTCAAAATAGAATCAGAGAGAGAGCATTGAGATCAAACTGAGATTATCATCCAACAAGCTTTCAAACATGATAAGAGTTTCTAATACTGATACAACAAATTGAAAACATATCAAATAGTTTAGGGCTCATTTTAAAATGTAAAGGAGATAATCACATTGTTTACATTGTATGCTTCTTTATTGCTTAATTCATCAATATAAGGCCTTTCTTAAGGCCAAAATTTTTAGTAAGAGAGATTTCCTCTTGAGACTTGTGTAGTTGGCACATCATGACAACCATGCATAGTCGAGCTCACTCACGAGCTAATGACTTAGAATATGCAAAGAGAGGCCCTCAATGCCTCTAATATTCCCCTAAGGATCTTTCATATCTCACACATCTCCTTGCTAGGAATCATACATATCATTCACTTGAGGATATAATCCTCCCAGTGAGACATTTTGATAGTCATCATGAGACCCCTTCATCATGCAGGGGGTCCACCCATACAGGCCATGGGTTTTCTTCACACACAGAAAGAACCCATGTTGTTAGGTCTCCTCCTAGCGAGATAGAGAGTTGTGGATCCTACTCTATGAGTCAGTCATATAGGAAATATGAGTCTCATATAGTCCATAGTGAATGACTACTCCAAAGTCAATTGGAGAAGGCACGCATTGAGCAGGAATTCCTAGAGCGTGAGTACTCTAAGCAAAAGAGATTACATCAACAAGGGTTGGATAGGCTCCAACAACGTGAGGAGAGGATTTACAAATAGAAATTACATGAAGAAAAATCATGTGAGGTAACTCTTGAGAAGAATCTCATACCTAGAATGATCAGGAAACAAGTCAACGCGATGCACCCTATGCATCATCAAGAGTTACCTCTTAAGCAGGTAGATAGCCATTCTCTTAGACATACAAACATACTGTCGACTATTGATAAGAAACAAAAAGACATGCCTAAGGATCCCATGCACAAGCATGAGTTTGAGAGTAGTCAAGTTAGATAGGTGAGGAATGTCAATGCTTGAAAGTTATCACAGTACTTGGTGCATATACAGTCTATTTTGCCATATAAGGAACCTATGATTACCTTCCATAGAAAGGAAGTCAAACCTATCACTATTAAGGGATCTGATCCTCCATTGCACATCATAGAGAGGATAAATTAGATTGCATATAAGTGAGTTTTGGTTGATATAAGATCATCCATCAATATTATCACCACCTCTACGTTCAAACATCTCAAAATTCTACCTTCCCACATCAAGGCATTGAATTTCACGCTACAAGATTTTAATGATGTGGAATACCCCACAATAGGTACAATAGTCCTTCCCATCGAGGTGGGACAAAAGATTATTTCTACATTGTGCTACATTTTATAGGGTTCAAGACAATATAACCTGCTACTTGGAAGGTCGTGGATAAGATCCATGGAGTGCATATCATTCATAGTGCATCACTGCATTAAGTACACCCATGCAAACAAAGTTCATGTGGTTGAGGAAGATCCAGATCCTTTCAAGTATTACAAACTAGGGGATCATCCACAAGAACCTAGTGGGGTGCCTACACATACAGATACTAAACATGATGAGTTTATCCAAAGATCGGATGCAGCCTTGCAGATTGTTGTGGAGTTATCATCACCACCGTTGTCACCTGTGGAGTCATCCATAACTCCTTCATCTTCGATATTTCCTAACAAGAAAGGACTAATGAACTCGATCACATATATGCTCACATCTACCTTGGATGTGTCATTAGAGGACCCTCATACTCCTATTGAGGTGGGATACCTAGAATGGTCATAAATACACCCAAGTGTATCATACCTTCATCATCCATCATATCACAAGGTAGATCTCATGAGAAAAATGGTGAATGTACAAAGCGGATGGATGCAGATACCATGGTGTCACCCATCATGGAGACCATTGAGGATTTATGTCAGATCCTTGTCTAGTCTCTACCTGTTGATCCTATCCTTGATGCACCAAATGAGCATGAGGAGGAGTTAGTTGTTACAATTGAGATGTTACAACCCCAATAGGTTGATGAGGCACCTATGACTTGTGCAATGGTGGAATCATTTTATCACGAGTTTTTGGGAATGGTTGACATAAGTTAGAGGATCAAGTGACTCTAGAGCAAATAGAGCAAGATATGGATCAATCAGATATTTCTTCTGTATCATAGGGGTCCGAACCTTTAAAATTAGTCACTCCTAACTCATTTATTGTACCAATTTCTCAAGGACAAGAGCAAGTGTGTACCCCATCTCAGGCTGGGGTTGCTAAATCTGACATAGTTCAACTTTTTCAAGTTGATCAACAACATGAACTAAGTCATGTGCATGCACATGTGGATAACATTGATGAAGTGTATCATAAAGAAGTGTCCACAACAACTTGAATGAAGAAAATAGGTGATTTGCAATTACCTGATGGATCTCTAGCATCCAATTTTTAGTTTATTTCAATAGACAAAGGTATTTCGAATCATTCATTGGAAATATATATGAACTCTTTATTAGTCTTGCAAGTCATTCTAAGCCATCTAGAACAAATGGAACATCGAATGGATGAGAAAGATAAGGCGTTGCATTGTAACATGAAATAGCTTGGAAAAATGGGATCACAAAAGCATCCTTTGCTTGAGGTCGAACCACTTCCTATGCAAGTACAGGAAAAACCTTAGCAAAATCAAGAGCCCATGCGGCCAACCCAACCATTGGATCCTCAAAGAAAACCAATGTAGGTCGAGCACCTAAAACAATCGTAGCGCATTTAGACTCCATTATAAGAGTCTATGTCTAACATATTTCAAAAGTTGCAAGAGACTATTGTCTCTATCACTGAATAGAGGGTCATGGCATTCGAGATTATCATGATTTCAAGAGTGTGGTGCAAAACCTTATAGATAAGGGGGTTTATCATGTATATGGTTCTCTTATAGTGCCACAACATGCTAAAGTGGAGGTCACACCTCCTTAGGAGCAACCCAGAGGTCATCAATCACCTCGTAGGCCTGATAACCCAATGGAGCGAGTAGTTTCATTTCAGATGACTACTCTAACTTTGTTCCAAAAGTTATACGAGGTAAAGGCATTCATATTGCTTGAAGTCAACCAAAGGGTATACAAGACTAGGTCACATGATAAGAGTTCATTTTGTGTGTATCATCGAGTATATGGACATAACATTTAGGATTGTCAATCATTCAAGAGGGTTGTCCAAGACCTAGTAGAACAAGACGCGATCCGCAAGGATGGTTTGCTCGTTCAAACCTACCAAGACATAGGTACTTTATTGGAGCCCGTTCCTTAGTTGGAAGAGTTGATGTTTATCACTCTTCCTAAACAAGCTAATTACATTTCAGTGAATATCATGCACTCTGGGGGTACATAGGGTAGCATACCCTCCCCAAAAGGCACCAAGGGTTCCTAAAACTGCTTGGTCATGTCAATTAAAGGCTCTGATGGTTTTCTTAAAATCGCTCGATCAATCCCAAAAGGTTCCAAGGATTCCTAAGAATCACTTGGTCATCCTTAAAGCTCCAAAGGTGCTCATGTCCCTTTGGTCAACCAAAAATCCCCAAGGATTTTTTGAAAAATTGCTTGGTCAATTTAAAGGCTCCAAAGGCATCTGTTAGCTCTTTGGTCAATCTAAAAAGTCTCAAAGGGTTCTTAAAACCACTTGGTCAAATCCAAAAAGGGGCCCCTTTTATAGCTTTTCTAATTCATGTTGGCCCACGACTGACACTCGCGGTCCCCAAATTAAGGTTTTCTAACCACGAGTTTTGGCCGCAGTGAGCAAAATGGCTCGTGAGGGAGAGCTGTGGCTAGAAAATTAAATGTAATTTTCTTAATTTCCCTTGAGGAAAGATCTTAGGTGACATTTTAAACACCCCAATTAAACCTAAAAATTTCAAAAACTTCAAAAGTAACAAAAAAAATTAAATAATCCAAAAGCTAGATGTACCTCGTATTCAGTAATTTACCCTACACACTTGGCGGTTGTAGTGACTTGCGATCCATGCAATTCGGCAGGATGGGTAAATTACCATAAGGACATTTGGGGCAAACTCATCATTATAGAATCACTATGCTTCATTTCAATCCCTAAGAAGGCCTACACAACCGGATTGCTCTAGGGGAACAAGGTATTCATTGTGATTCTTCTATGATACTTTTAGCAGATCATCGATAATATGATTCACTACAAGCCTAATTGAAATTGCTATAATCCTAATTCCCTAAGAAGGCCTTCATGGCTAGATCACTCCATGAGATAGGAGTATGCAATATTTTTGAAACAGTGTAATTATAGTTGATTAGGCCTGCCAAGAACTTAAATGCTTAATCTTAATCGGTTCAAGATATTTCATAGTGGTCAAGAAAAATCGTCACTTCATTCATTTTCATTACCCTTATTGACTCATCACTTGATGGGGTAGTCATAATATCAAATCATAATCAAAATCAATAGAAGATCTCTAAAATAGTAGATCCCTTGATCTTGTCAAAATTGTGTTCATCCTTGCGAATCATTGTCAAAAATTATCATAAGCTTACCCCTTTGCTTGGGGAAAATAAAAAATATGACAGTTAGTTTGTAGATCTCCTCCTTTCGATTATATAGGCCTAACTCCTATTGTAGCACAAAAGCTACCCAAATGCCTGACGACAAGTGCAAGCTCTATCAAATGTAAGCCTTTCACCCAGTTGGAAGTAATGATCCTAGGATGCGCATCCTTTTGCTGGACCTGGGGCATCTAATATTGATCATATCAATTACCATTATTCAACCTTCAACATCATTTTAGGAGGTCTATTTTTTCTCAACATTGTTCGATCTCACAACGCATCTCAAAAGGGGCATCTGTAGATACCTAAAATGCATCATGTCAATGGTGACTACTCATATGGGACATGTTATAAGACCATATGGAAGACCTTTGGATAAATCCAAGGTATAGCGGTGGTTTTCACCACTCAATTGGGCATTTGTGCCTAGTCAGTACTAGTCGCGACTGACAGTTGTGGCTCCCAATCTGTCAATTGGGGATCACGACTGACACATGTGGTTAGAAGTGCTAGCCATAGATGACACCTACGATCAGGACTGAATTTCAATTGGCCTTAATCCGACCCCAAATATTGGTTGCAATGGCCAATTGGTTGTATATTGGAGCGGTTTGAGCGAGGAAGGGTCTAGAACCTTCCATCCAACAAACTCAACTACCCAATCTTGATCTTGCCTTCATGAGGAAGCCACCCCTATCCCTTGGGTAATACTATAAATAACCCTTTAAATTAGGGAGAATAGATAGTGCATTTTGATAGTGAAGCGCTATCAAAATAGAATCAAAGAGAGAGCATTGAGATCAAAGTAGCGAAGCCCTATCGAATTGTATACTCACCTGAGTGTATTGAGAGATATTTGTTGCCAATTCATTTGGTAATTCATCAAGCATCATGTCAACTTGTGCCATGGATGCCCTAAGGAGCTAGAATTCCAAGAAACACGAATTCGGGCAAACGAAGACCCAATTGTGGAATTCAACCACCAAACATGTCAGAAGACATAAAGGCGACCCTTGACCATCAATTTGGCAAGGCAAATCATAGAGGAAGCCCTAATTCTAAGGGTAAATCTATTCAGATCCTCATCATAGCTGTCAACCATGGGCTACAATGCTGACCACATCTCAGACCCGTAGTGAGCGAATGGCCATAGATCTCCTTGTGTTCATTCTTGCAAATTAATTAGTTAGATCATGTTAGGCTTAATATAGGTTTAATTAGTGTTTTAGAGATATATGACTAGTTGGATTAATCATTTGAAGTAGGTTTACTTTCATGTTGTCAATTTTATAATTGGTGTAATTGTAGGTTGTTTCATGCACCTTTACTTCCTATTTGTTAACTAATCCAATAGATAGATAATGCATGTTTTCTTGAATATGCTTAATGATCACATTTCATGATTAACATAGGTTTACCATGCTTTACTCATTTTCTTGATTATATGCTTGTCATGGCATCCTTTTATGAAACTTCCTTAAAAGACCTCATCAAGGGAGGTTACGTTTGCTTTTGATGTGTTATTGTTGTTTCTTGATCATAGGGAACAAATATTGAAGGAGATTCAATCATCCAATTCCTTCCTCAATGCAAAGAAGAGGGTTAACTCCACCCTAGAGTAGTTTATGTCACCCTAGAAGGTATTTGATTTGCATCTACCCTAGAAATGGAATAGATCCATTGTAATCAAAGTATCAAAAGGGTATCCCTAAGAGGGATTGATTTGTAAAAGAGAATGAATTGATTCAAAGAGGAATAAAAGATGCATTTCATTTAATTTCTTTCGTATTTGTCAGTTTATGTTTGAATGCCCAATTTTACTTTATTTTAGCAATTGCAATATCAGGTGAAGCCTTTTTGGTGGTTACATTCTCTTTTCTTATATCTTCTTCTTCTTTGTCATCTTATATTACTTCTACTTCTTTTGTGCTAACTTGCATTGGTTTGCTTATTCATACTACATGCTTTCTTGTCATATCTTGCATGACTTTCTTGACATACTTCTTATTCTGACTTATGATTGACATATAGCCACCTTGTTTCTTGAGCATACTTACATTAGACTACTTGATTATATATTCTCAAGGACTTTACAATGAGGTAATGATGGCATCTAGTCAAGATCAACTCATATGCATTGTATTTACACTAGGTCACTAATGCTTAGTAAATCCCTAACCTAGGGCATATATTTTGCTTTTTCCACTAGGATGCTAATGATTACCTCTCTTGTTCATATACATGGATAATTTTGTGCTAGTGGGAATCTTGTTTTTACATATACTTGCATCCATTGGCACACCTCTTACTTCTCTTCTATCTCATATATTCCTTGACCTTGTAAGTATAATAATTCATCTAAATTTCCCCAAGTCAAGGAATATATTCTTCATATCTCTTGTATATCCTTTGTCCTTTAAAAGTTTTCAATAATCAATCATTTCTCCAAGACAAAGGATATACACCAATTCCTCTTGCACATCTTTCACATATCTTCTTTTGGTCAATGCTTTCATTATTATTTTTTGAGTATTAAGGGATACTCATAGATAGGATATATACCATATGGATATCATTTATGGTGTTCATACAACCACTAGCTATTTTGTGACCCTCTCTTGGCTATCAAAATATCAATAGGGATACTTTCTTCTTATGTTTTCTATATATTTCTTCTCCTCTTTTATCTATCTTGCTTGTATCTATCACATGCACACACACACTCTTGCTTTACTCAAATAACTTATCTTTTTGTGAGTACCACACCCCTATCGGGTAACACTCCTTTTGATCATCCACGAGCACTACATCCATGTTGTGTAACACTATTTTTGAACATACACAAGCACTACACACTTATAGGATAACTTCATGATGATTCATGAGCACCACATCCATAGTGGGTATCACTTCAGCCTCAGTCATTTGCAATCACACATTCTTATTAGGTATTGTTCCACCTTTGGTCACTAGCGAGAACACACCCATAGTAGGTATCATTTTATCCTTTAGTCACTAGTGAGCACAAACTCATAGCTAGTATTTCTTGACCATTTTCTTATCATTAGTGAGATCACACCTATACAAGATAGCTCCATGACTATTCATGAGCACCACACCCATAGCAGATATTGCTCCATCATCAATCATTTGTGAGCACACATCCTTCTTTGGTCACTCATATTTTGCTTAGACTTATGTCTATTTCATCACACTGATCTCTCTCAATCTACCCTAATTAAAATGGCCTAATATAAACACCTATTTCTTTCTTTGACCTTCTTGTAAAAATTCTCCTTCTTTTATTTTCTTCTCCTCTCCTATATTTCCTGTTCTTCCATCAAATTTTCTTATCTAAATCTAACCATATTATCATATATATAATTTAATCTTCATTCATTCATTAATCTAATTATCTTTATCATTTATTCATTCATGCATAGTAAATTAAAAATCACAATTAATAATAACATAGTAACAACAAAGCAACTAGATGTTATTTCTAAAATGGAGAGTACATGTCAATCGGTGTGTCCATGTGCCACAATAAAAAGCTTTGCATATTCAACCATTCCTTAGCCTAGGGAAGCATACCATAATCAAAATTGGTATGTCATCCCGATCCCCTACCCTAATTCTATGACCTAGACTCCCCCACTCCATCTGCTACTAGTGGTCCTAGAGAAGGTATGTTCATGGACTATGAGATAGTTCATGTTTGGAATTGAGATTTTCTATGAGACCATAGTAAGGATGGTATAGAAACCCTTTAATATGATAGAATGAACTAAAAGTATACCATTTAGTATAAGGTCTCCCTATGCACTAATGCATGTAGTTCCTCCCTCACCCTCTATAGCTCCTCCAATAGTCAAATTGCTTGATCCTATTGACCATAAATAATAATAGTCATCCCCTCTATGCAGCCATGTTGCCTCTCATGCTCTAGCCAACCCATATCTCCTTGAATTTGCTCTACCTCAAATCAAGCCTGCTAACACTCCTACTCCACCCTCATCATCTCTCCCTTAAGATGAGTTGCCTTTACTACCACAATATTTCACTTTGCAATGGCTTGGTATTGCTCTATGAGGATGTTGTGCATCGCATCCCCACAACCCCTCCAACCTCTTGGTCCTATCCTCTAAAATTAGGTTCATCTCCCTTTGCATGTGGACCATATTACCTTGCATCACATCCACCTCATTCACCAGGCCATCCTGACTTGTTGCCCCCTTAGTCGTACTTATATCATAATAAAGGAAACTCTTATTGTATCACTCAACCCAACCTCTATAGTCATAAAAAAACTCATGATGTATCCTCTTTGCCTATTCCTAAGATAGTGATGATCATCTTGTTGACCATCACCATATCCAACCTAACCTCTACCTACCTTTTCCTAGGCTATCTATCCGACCTCTATCATCTCTCCTCTATTAATTGAGTGACCTCTCATTTAGTTAGTTGCATGCCACAATCCATGATTTGGGTCCTCTAGACAAGCATTGTTGGTGAGATCCTTGGGGGTATAATACTCTTGTACCATCATCTTTAGCTAAAGGCCACCCTAATATCATCCACCACTAGGTCAATGTAGAGAGGATCATAAATATCCTTCTCTATGAACCTGGATACATTAGGGTCCCTATCAAATCTTGATGGATCCTTGTGTACCTATCTAAACTAGTAGTCTAGCAAGTTTGAAAACTCCTATAGGATGCCAAACTATCTTTGTACCCAATAAAATTGGTACAAATCTAACTTGTCTTGGTATGTAGTAACCCATCTGATCCTTCACACCCTAGCTAGCTCATAGCCATCCTCTACCCATCTTGTGTGCTGACATCATGGTCATCAAATAATCATTTGATCCTCAAGCTCATCTATCACCATCTGCCCCAATGGTAGTGTAGGCCCAAAAAGACCATATACTTAGCAAATTTTGTAAAATTTGTTTGTGTTGAAAGAACCTCAAAGAAAGTGTAAAATTTGATTGAAGTGCAATAATTCATGGTCAAATTGGTCAAACTGGTCAAACATGCCTTAGCATAATTTGAAGGAGCAAAATGGAATAAAAAGAGGTGATGAAGTGTCAAAAATCCACCAAGAGCAAAGACAGTGTAAAATTCCACTAAAGTGAAAAAATCCATGGTCAAACTGGTCAAACAACACCTAGTAAAACTCGAAAGAGCAAATTTTGAAGAAGGGAAGACAAAGATAACTACAAGTGAATGTTAATTTCCATGCAGGAGAGTTTACAGTATTAAATTCTACCAAACTTCTAAATTCCATAGTCAACACGGTCAAATGACGCCTAGTGGAATTCGGAGGAGAAATTTTTTACAAAGAAATATGAATCATGTGAAAGTTTCACTCTCCATCGAATGGGGCCCTATGTTGTTTTCTTCACACCCACATCACAAGGTAAATTCAATGGTCAACGTGGTAAAACAGTGCCTAGTGGAATTTTGGAGGAGAATTTTGATAAAAAGGTAACCTTCAATGGAATCATTCAAAGGTAGAACACCTCTAAGCCTCTATTTTTTGGTCAAAATGGTCAAACCTGAGGGAGTGGAATTTGTAGGATCAGATTCTTGCACTAAAGAATATGCAACAAGTATTAAGAGTAGAATTTTTAAGGAGAAAATTTTGAAATCAAAAGGTATGTGATGGTACGAATTCCTGATGTGATAATTCATCCTTCATCTCAACTTTTCAAAGGTAGATCAAAGGTGAGTGATGAATTTTAAAAGGAAGAAGATTTCACACAGCTAAAATGAGTCTCAATCCATGAGATCATTGAAATAAAGCTAAAAAAAACTAGGTAAAACCAAATATCACAAAAATAAAGATCCTCTTGTGTTTTCAATTATAGATCTATGGTGGAGAAGCCTAGTCAAGATAGGGGATGGACCAAATCGTCCTACAACTAGTATAGCAATTAGATTCCATGGAAGGATGAGCAACTTGCAGAGATTAGAGTTGTAGATTTTCATGGAGCATAACTCTTTTATTTATAAAAATAAATGAGAGGCCGCCACCTCAGCACCCTATTGATCTGACATGAAATTCCTTGTAATATTTCTATTATTTCTATTTTCATTGTAAAATCTACATAAAGAGGTAGAACCCTCGATTTGAAGGGCTAGATCTGGAGTGTTTTCTTTTCCTATTCTTGTAATTTTTTTGAGAAATCAATAGAAGGAACATTACTTGGATGTTTGCCTCAAGATTTTATCTTCATTTTCTTGTGAGTTTAATCTATGAATTCATTTTTGGTACTATTGTTCAGGTTAGTCAATTCTGCTGATATTTGATTGCTAACTTAGGGCAAATTGGAATGCTTCATATTTAAACAAATGTTATAGAGAGTTTATTTTTATATTAATCTATTTATTGATCTAATTCTACTATTTGGATTATTAATATTTTGGATGTTTGAAATAGTTCTCTGAGTATTTTATGGTTCTATAAAGATGAAGATTATTTGTTTTGAATGTTGTTAGTTACAAGTGTGGCATACTAAAAATGTGATCTATTAGAAGGTTCTTTATAGTTGTCAATATTGTTAGCTTTATCTGGACATTATTCATTCAATTTTTTGTAACCCTTACCCTATTTATATCCCTAAACTTATATGTTAAACTAATTTTAATTGAGTTAACACATAATTAGTTTACTAGGTATACGAACCTACTCTAGAGGTTGGATTCAAGCAATATTTGATTCATCAAATGTTGGGGTTTGAATTGTGATTAGTGGGTGTACACTTTCTAGAATGTCATAGATTTATAGTCATAGTTCAATATTTCCTTGATGTCAATTCAGACCCCAACAATTTTGGCACACTCAGTGGGACCCTAAAGACACATTGTCTCTCCCCTACCCATTTATTTGTTGATAATTCTTGGAGGAATCAAGATTTAGTGAGTTTTCTTGACCTCATTCAGCGATGAAAGTAAATTCACTTGGTGACTCCTTGAGAGCAAGAACCCAAAAAATCCACCCTAGTAGATCATATTTTTCATGAATATTAGGTCATATATTAAAAATAGTCAAGACCCTATCATATTTTATGAGCTACCCCTAAGAGGATCCAATATCATAAGAAGTTTATTTCCAAACTCATAGCTGGAATAGGTCTCAGTTGAAGTAGCCCCTACGGTACCTCCAAGATCTGCTCCATTAAAAACACCACTTGTAATGGCTCAACATCAAAATTTCAATCAAAATGTTAACCAAAATACCAATCAATATAAACCCCCATAGAATTATTCCAATTGGGATACTTTTGGACCTCTCAGACTTGCTAATATGCATGAAATCACCTAGGCTATTACAAAATCCATACCCACATTTGATGGTACAAGAAATAATACATATTATCATTGTCAAGACATATTGAACTTAACTACTATTCACAATATCAATAATGAAGATGTCATAGTTAGGCTTCTATCCCTTTTTTTAGAGGAAATATCTTGCACTGGTTTATAATCTTGGAAGACAAAACCATCACCTCACAGGAGAAGTTAGCTGGCACTTTCATAGAAGAATTCCATGATTCATATGATCCCTTTGCACTCTTAAACCAATTCATAGCAATGAAAAAATATGAACATGAGTTAGTTTCTAATTTTAACCTAATATTCAGTAGAACCTGGAATAGGATTCTCCCTGAAGCAAGATCGATGATATCTTTAGCCTATATGTATTACATTAGAGCCCTTGGGCCAGAATTGGGGCTAAAAACTCAGTAGTTAGGTATAAACACCTTCCCACATGTCTACCAAGTGACTAGCCAAGTAGAAAATATATTTGTTATCGTAGGAAGGCTTCCACCAAAATGGTCATACCTTATTGCTCAGAGATCTCCTAGTTTTTGCCAAAAGTAGGTTCTCCTTCATATATGGATCCTCTACCAGTTCCACAAGTAGATCCACTATTTCCTCCAAAAACAACCTCTACTATTCCTTTTCCTCCTCTTCCATCTCAAAACCCTTAGGAATCATATGTTTTGTTGGACATCTAGAACACCCTGAAAACAATCAATAATAAGGTCAATGCAATGGAAAAGAGAGAAATGGAAAGGTTTCAACCAAGAAGATTCCCTTATATTAAAAAATATAAAAAGCCTAGTACAAGTGGTTGTGTAGGATCCAAAGTCAATGCAAATAAAGTAGAGCAATAATATGCACCTAAAACTAGCTTGGTCAATGTTTGGTGCTTAGTTTACAATGATCCACATGATTATAAAACATGTATGATGTACCAACACCATGTGGAACAAGCCATGGAAAAGGCTGAGAGAAACTAAAAAGGGATATTTAACATGTTGTGGCAATATGACCAAGTTATGATTGGACAAGAGTTTCCTGAAGAAGAGTATATCTCTGTTATGATAAGATCTCAAAAGAAATCTTTACAAGTAGACCCACATAAATTGGACAGATTCCAGGTGCCTTCTTAGAAGAAAAGGTAATTACCATCGTAAGCTAATGACAAGTTTCCTATTCCGCAAGATGCCAATAAAAGTGATGCAATTCCTAGAAGACCAAATAGGGTAGTAAATGCACCAAGATAAGGTGAAAATGAAAGGAGCAAAGAACAATAAAATGATAGAAAATAAGCCCAAGAAAATTTAAGGTTCGCTTCCATTATAAAGGTTCATAGAATATAAGCTACCCAATAGTACAAAAGGAAATATGGTGAGCCAGAACAAAAGGTATGAAATACCTCCACCAGTTTAGTCTAAGTATAATATTATGGATGAATTGAAAATAGTTCCATATAGAGTAAGCCTATATGATACACTTTTTCTCCCTGGCCAAATAGATTTGTTGAAATCTTCTCTACATAAGAAGTCCTGTTGAGAAGCAACACGATGAGTTTCCTTTGACTGTTTTTTTGGGGCCCTCTTGATTTTGTTTTTTTGTTTGCCTCCTTTTTGTCTTTCTGTTTTGTTATCCAATTTTTTTCTGCTAATCTTGCTTTTTTTATATCTTTCTTGTCATTTGGGGGGGTGAAGTGGGGCCTTCGGGGGGGGGTTGGGGGGGCTGTTTTGGGGGGGCGGTGTGCCGGTTTTGGGAGAGGGGGGGTTCCTGCGCGTTTTTTTTTTTTTTTTTTTTTTTTTTTTTTTCTTTGGGGGGCGGGTTTTATTTTATTTTTTTTTTTTTATTTCTTCTTTTTTTTTTGTTCTTTTTTGGGTCTTTTTTTTTTTTTTTTTTTTTTTTTTTCTTTGTTTTTTTTTTTTTTTTTTTTTTTTGTTTTTTTTCTTTGTTCTTTTTTTTTTTTTTTTGTTGGCTTTTTTTTTTGTTTTTTGTTTTTTTTTTTTTTTTGTTTTTTTTTTTTTTTTTTTTTCTTTTCTCTACTCCTTTTTTGGGTTTTTTTTGTGTTGTTTTTTTTTTTGTGTTTTGGGTTTTTTTTTTTTTTTTTATTTGGGCTGCTTTCACTTTTTATCCTCTTTTGTTTCTTTCTGTTTTTTTTTTTTGGTTTTTTTTTTTTTTTTTTTTTGTTTTTTTTTTTTTCGCTTTTTTTTTTTTTTTTTTTTTGTTTTTTTTTTTTTTTTTTTTTTTCTTTTTTTTTTTTTTGTTTTTTTTTTTTTTTTTGTTTATTGTTTTTTTTTTTTTTGTTTTTTTTTTTTTCGGTGTTTTTTTTTTGTTCTTTTCCGCTTGGTTGGTCTTTCTTTTTGTTTTTCCTTTTTTGTTTTCTTCTTTATTTTTTTGATGGGGGGGTGTTTGGTGTTTGGGGGTTTGTGTTTGTTTGTGGTGGGTTTGTGTGTTGTTTTGGGGTGTTGGGTTTTTTGTGGGGGGGGTTTATGTTGTTTTTTTTGTGTTTTGGGTTGGGTTGTGTGCTTGCTTTTGGTGTGGGGGGTATTTGTGTGTGGTATTTTTGTTTTCTTTGTTTAAATTTTATTAGATATATGTCGATCCATTATCAAGTTTAAATATGTTGTTAGCTTGCTTGTTCTCTTGTTTGGGGAAATTCAGATTTGGTTTGTTCTATTCTGTTTTGTGTGAGCTAGGCTTCTAGTGAAAGATACCGCTTTACCATCCCTTGGATTTAAATTTTTTGCTAGATCTATTTCACTCTCCTTGTGCTCTTAGTTGAAAGTGATCTTGTATCGGACACTTTCTTCTTTGATTTGTTCGTCTGTGGTGTAGCAGATAAAATTGATAGTTTAGGGTTTTGCTTGATGTTTGATAAACTTCTCTTTTCCTTACCCTACCCTCTCTTTGTTTTCGATGAATGATCCATTTTTATTTTCTTTGTTTCTCTTTTATTTAATCTGACCCCATGAGAGCTAGATCAAGAATTCAAGTTAACTCGGATCAACTTTTGTAACTTCACAAGTTCAAGAACCCTGGTAGTCCATATTGAAATCTATTCCAAAAGTGGAAAAGAGTGAATTGCCATTTGACCCAACTCTCTCCCCTTGGATAACCGACTAGATCCTAAAGTGAGTGGGATTCGTCCCGTGGGTGTCTCCGGAGCTTCCTTGCTTCATCCTTTCCTGGGGTGTGCATGAAAGTCGGACCAACAAGTCCCAAGGGAAAGAAATCACCACTTTATTCAATATAGCACAAGATAAAGAAAATATATCTCTCGCCACCCTGAAGAACAAGCCTCCTCCATTCTACATCTCTCTTAGAATGGAAGGATGGATATTTCACAATTGTATGATAGACTCAAGGGCTTCAATGGTTCTTATGCCTAAAGCAATCTACGATGAGATGGGCATGGAGTACACAAGGTCATGTTAGGGGGTCTTACAACTTGATGGTACCCCAGTTAAGACTGTAGGAGTTATAAAGGATGTATTGATGAGGTTGCACAAAGCCCCAAATATTACCATTGTGCAAGAAATTGTGGTAGTGGATCTTGAACCTTATTTTGGTATATGCCTTTCAAGAGAATTCACTACCAAGATGGGAGGATATATGTATTTAGACTACTATGGTATGATGATTCCATATAAAGGCAAGAGAATAAGGATAATCCTAAAGAAACTGTCATTTTTCCATATTGGAAAAATTAAAGAGGATTTATATAATCATTCAATAATGAAAGAACTATAGTTAGTAGAAATCTTGGAAGATTTAGAAATTGAAGATGAGTTGCCTTTCAAAGATGACCACATCCTATTAGAAATAGGGCTGGGTACCTACAAAATTTCTTCAGAAGTAGAAAATAATATCCATGCCATATCTAATCAATCACTCAAGCAGTCAGATATGTGGACAATGCACTTTGACAAAGCAAGGTGTAAAAATGGGGTTGGGGTTGGAGTAGTGTTGAAATCCCCCTCAGAAGGTGTGAAGAGTTTTGCTTTTAGACTAACTTGGTCTTGTACAAATAATGCTATAGAATATGAGGCTCTATGTTTAGGATTGATGCAAGCAAAAAATATGGGAATCAAGATGTTAGATATTTATGGTGACTTAGAGTTGGTGGTTAATCAAGTTATAGAAATGTGCAGCAGTAAACATCACTACTTGAAAACATATAGAAATAGAGTAAGGGATATGATGAAATCATTTGATGTTCTAAATATCCACTCTATCCCTAGAAAGTAGAATATACTAGTTGATGCTTTGGTAGTTAAGGGCTCTAATTTCAATCCTTCCTCAAACCTTGGATCAACTACAAATAGAAGAGTCAAACTAGTCTTTAGACCTGTAGTACCAAATAGACAATTTTTTTGGTAGGTTTTTGAGAATGATGATCAGATAATTGACTTTCTAGTCAAAGAAGCTTGCTTAGATAATGTGTAGGAAGAGATTTCCTAGGAGATAGATCAACAAGATATCATTCAATTGAAAAATAATCACATTCCTAAAGGCTTGATCATATTAGAAAGTTTGTTTGACAATGAGGATGGAAAGAGGTTGAGAACCATGAAGGTAGATGATAAAATATACAGTGAGATTGAAATAGAGGAGAAAAATAAGATTAACATCGGTGTTAAGTGTTCTCCACAAGATATTGAAGGATTTAAGGCACTATGCTTCAAATATCCAGATATTATTGTCTGGTCATATGATGACCTCAAGGTATATGATAAAAAGATCATTCAACATACCATTGAGCTAGAGCCTGATGCAAAACCTTTCAGACAAAGACAAAGGTCAATCAATTCTAAAATTGAATCAATAATGAGGTAGGAGTTTCTCAAGATCCTTAAAGGAAAGATCATTTACCCAATCAAGCATTCCACATGGGTTGCTAACTTGGTTCTAGTAATAAAAAATAATGGAGATATTCCATTATGTGTGGATTTCAAGAATCTGAATAGAGCATCACTGAAAGATCATTATACTCTCCCATAGATTGATCAGATTTTGTAGATGGTAGAAGGGGAAGAAAGGTACTCCTTTCTATATGGCTTCTCTGGATACAATCATATCTAGGTCAAATATGAGGACCAGTTCAAAGTATCCTTCACCACCAAGTGGGGGATCATTTGCTTATTAGAGAATGCCTTTTGGCCTATCCAATGCAGGAGCTATATTCCAAAGGGTTATGGACTATGCTTTTGGTGAGTTGATCAAAAAAATTATTTTAATCTATCTTGATGATCTGACTGTGTTTTCTCATAGGAAGGAATCACACCTTGAGCATTTGGAGAAAGTTTTCCATAAGTGTAGAGAGTTTGGCATCTCTCTCAACCCAAAGAAATCATTCTTTGTTGTCCATGAAGGTAATTTATTGGGACATGTAGTATCCAAAGAGGGAATGGCAATAGATCCTGATAGAATAAAATAAATTCTAGCCCTACCTCTCCCCACAAATAAGAAAGAATTGTAGTCCTTCTTTGGGTAAATTAATTTTGTGAGGAATTTCATCTCAAAATTTATCCAAGTGGTTAAGACCATCTTAGATTTACTTAAAAAGAACATGGAGTTCAAGTGGAATGATAAAAGGAAGCAAACCTTTGAGGCTATAAAGTAGGAAATTGCAACTACACCTGTATTAATAAATCCTGATTTTACCAGTGTATACCTATAGAGCTGAGGAAAGTTATGCATCAGTGTTGACACAAAAGGATGAGAATGAAGAGGAACACCCCATTTTATTCTGGAGCCAAAATCTTCATGAATATCATACCAAGTATAACTTCATTGAGAGACAAGTATTTGCAGTAATGAAATCATTGAAAAAGTTTAGGCAGTACTTGATCCAAAGAAAGAATCTTATCTATGTGGTACATCTTGATGTGAGGAATTTTATCCTCCAAGGAGAATTGGGTGACAAGAGAGCTAGTTGGATTACTAAAATACAAGAGTATGATGTAGATATTCATCCCACAAAGCTAGTCAGAGGAAGGGCATTATACCAGGAACTACAGCTAAAGCGAATTTAGAATAGATAGTAGCTTGTTAAGAAACACCTACAAAGCATAATGATAATTTACTAGAAGGATCAAATTGGGTAGACTAGTTGATAGCCTACTTTCAAATAGGAGTATGTCCCCAAGGCCTCAATCCTTCATAGAGGAGAAGATTCAGACTGCAAGCTTTGAAGTATGTATTGCTTCCTAAAGGATTATACAAGAAGAACTTGGATGGAGTACTTCTAAGATGCTTAGGAGATAATGAAAAGCAAAAGGTCATTGAAGAATTTCATGGAGGCCTTTAGGAGGTCACTTTTCAGGAAGAGTAACTGCTATAAAAATAATAAGAGCAGGATACTATTGGCCCACTATCTTTGCTGACACTTTCAAAGCAACCAGATCATGCAATAAGTACCAAATATATGTGGGAAGGACCAAGAATGCAAAATTCCCACTTAAACCAATCCAAGTGGAAGATCCTTTTCAGCAATGGGGACTTGATTTTGTTGGGGTAATAAACCCAAATTCATCAACAAGTCATAAATACATTATGACTGCTACTGATTACTTCACCAGGTGGGTTGAGGCTATCCCAACCAAGAGGTCAAATCAAGAAGTAGTGATTGAATTCATAGAAAGTTTGATCACAAGGTTTGGACTTCTAGAAGCACTAGTAAGTGATAATGGTCCAACTTTCATAGGTGCAAAATATATTGAATTTACAAGCAAGTATGGTATAAATATAAATAATTCTTCTAACTATTACCCTCAAGGGAATGGATTGGTGGAATCCACCAATAAAAACCTACTTAGAATTCTGAAAAGGGCATTGGAAGAGAACAAAAGGAGTTGGCATATTTTACTAGATCAAGTTTTATGGGTAGATAGGACCACTATCAAGAGGTCCATCAAGACATCCTCTTATGCATTAGTTTATGGCAAGGAAGCTATTATGCCCACTCATCTTGAGATACCAACTTTAAAATGGGCTAGCCAAGATCAAGAGCTAGATCAGAATCCACTAGATGCCAGGTTGATGCACCTCCTATAGTTGGAAGAGCAGAGGACTCAAGCATATGAGAAATTCCAGAAATAATCCATGAATACAAAGGAGTGGTTTGACAAGAAATCAAATTTCAGGAAGTTTAAAGAAGGATATTCAATGTTAAGGTGGAATGTAGAAAAGGCTAAACCAGGCAACCACCAAAAAATTGTTTCCTTCTAGGAATGCCCCTTCAAGATTGTTGAAGTAAAGAGCAACAATACCTTTCAGCTTCAAGATGAGGAGGGAAACATACAACCCATTTTGATCAATGGGTATCATCTCAAACTATATTTTAGTTAGAGAATCCTTCCTTTTGTAATATATGTACATATTTTGTATTATATTTTTTGAGATATTCCAAAAAAAATGGGAACAAAATGTTATTTTTTGCTCATAGTACAACTATGTTATATTCCACGAGGAGGTAATGCAGTGTTAAAATCCATGGTCAACTTAGTCAAATTTGCCATCGTGGAAATCCAACCAACAAAATTTCTAGCCCAACAGAATTTTCATGGGGCAGGATCCTCTCCAACAGAATTTTAAGCCTAGTAGAATTTTCCAAAGAGAGTAAACCCTTCGAAAGTTCACAAAATGAGCATAGTATTAAAATCCATGGTCAACTTGGTCAAAGTTGCCATCATGGAAATTCAAGGAGCAAAATTTTGAGCTCGATGAAACTTTCAAAGGTGATAAACCTTTCGGTAGCCCATGAAATGAGCGCAACATTAAAATCCATGGTCAACTTGGTCAAAGTTGCCATCATGGAAATTCAAGGAGTAAAATTTTAAGGAAAACACTTGAACAGAACATTGAGCCTTCATGAGCAAAATTTTGAGGACTAAAGCATAATGTTGAAATATTCTAAGTGTTGAATTCCATTGTGAAATGGAAGGAGTAAATGTGCCTTGAAAAGTGTGCCAATGGATAGTTTACCACCATATGCTACAAATTTCATCCAAATTAGTGACATGGATTTCACTAATAAGCTATGCTTTGCATCACCTAATTCACTAATTTGAATTCATGGGAAATAAATAATCGTTTGTCTTATTCATTTATGGTGGAGGGGTGCATGAATGCCTATTTAAATGATAGAATTTGAATAGCAATAATTTCAAATGAATTTGGCTAAAAATAGAGCATTTGTGAGTGATTCCACTATAAATTCCAAAGACAATTGTTGAAGAATTACTTGAAATGGTATCCAATGTGGTAAGGCAAGCTGGTCAACAAAGCAATGTTGAAAATCCAAATTACACTGATAATATGGTAGTGGTCGTGGACACAAATATGATGTACATAACCAAATATCAGCTCAGGAGGGGGTTTGAAGTCAAGTTCTTCAAGGGTGAACCTCTCTCGGATCAAGGTATTGGTGCCATGTACTCTTTGTTGTCTTATTATATTTGTGATGCAGTTCATCCTTACCTAGAGTTAATCTCATCCATAGCCAAGTTTTATGATCCCTCAACTAGGTCGGTTAAGACATCCTAAGGTAGAACCCTATTTTAGATAACTAAGCAATCTTATCAAGACTTATTTGCAATGGGACAACAACCCCCTGTGACACCCAAATAATCCAACCCAGAGCAGCAAGCCAAGAATTATACCCTGAAGAACCATTGTCAAAATGGAAGCCATTTAGGGCCTGGGTATACAATCAATTCAAAACCATAAAGTCCAGGGAAACCCTACCAACAACTCCAATTCACACTGAGCAATTTGTATATCCTAAGTTGTTCTCCATGTTAGTAGGGTTAGATGGACTAGATTCTAATATATACATGAGAGACTACCATTTAGCCACTACATATTGTATTTTGAACACAAAAATATATGTGACACCAACAAGAAATAGTGATAATGCCCCAATTTACTTCAACTAGCCTACGTTCCTCGCTAGGAGAATACATGAACAACTAGTGGCCATGAAAAGCGAGGAAGAGAACCTTGTATTCATATATTGTTCCACTTTGGTTTGGATTTTCCTCGGCACTACTAGAAATGATAACCCCTGGGTATCGATGGTGGAAAAAGATGCAGATGGGCACCCCTTACCAGTCTATTATTGGACTAGGGTTCTGAGTAGAGAAGAATCATATTATACTTTCAATATGGAATTTTTGGGACCAGCCTTGCAAATCATGTACGGTAGCTACCCTAGAATAGCTCCTAAAATAGAGAATAAGTTAAGGGTTAAAGAAGTTGAAGAAGGAGACTGGTACATCTTAATAGAGGGAACAATCATTAGTCTATATGGTTTCATTGAGAAGCCATTTTTATTACCTCACTATGTAACCCACTACTTATTCACACTAGAATATTGCAGGCAAGTGGACTATATAAATTGTAAATTTGGATTTGGAAATAAAATAAATGTGACAATAACTTACTCTTTTAAGGAAGGTGATATCATTATATGGAAGAAGGAACAATATGAGCAAATTAATACAATCCTTGAAATGTTAGGTCTTTTTTAGCTTCCTCAAATATGGGGATATGATCCAAATGATTTATTTGTAAGAAGGATTAAAGAGCTACATGGAGATAAAGTGGATAAATTCATAAAGTCAAATCACCCATAGATAGAGAAGCACATAAAAAATAGAGAACAATCTCCCCTCCAATAGAATGTAAACACCATGGAAACACTTCCACCTTGGAGATATTTTTATGAGCATGTGCAAGACTATGACCCAACCAAAAAGTCTCATCAGCTTGGTGATGCCAAAATCAAAGAGATGGAAGAGACTTATAAATGGTCATAGGGCAAAATATTGGAATGGTGGAAGATGAGGGTAGAAAGGAATTCAATGAAAGCCAAATATCCCAAGCCAATTGATACTAAGTTTGAGGAAAGGTATGAAAAATACTTTGCAAATTGGAAGGCCAAGGGGAAGAATAACTTAGTGTTGAGCTTGGGAAAAGCAAATATAAGCATGGATGAACAAGGAAAAGCTAAAAGTAAGAAATCTAAAACCTCCAAGAAGCAACAAGAATCAACACCACCAGCCTCTACTCCTACATCTCCTCAATAGAAGGAGAACATTGAAATAGTTGCATCAACTTCAAAGGAAACTAGTACTGTAGAGGTCACCCCAAGGAGGAGAAGGTTTGAATGTAAAGCTACAAAAGCAAAGACCCCTTCAAATATTGAAAATAAAAAGGAAGATAAATTTTATAGACCTCACTACTACAACCCCTTCTAAAATTATAGAGGTTCTTGTTACAAAATTTGCAGTATCACTTCCTCAACAACAACTAGAAGAAACCATTATATTCAAGAGGAAGGTAGAGGGTGTAGTGTGGAAAATAGACAAGGTAGTTTCTAAGAAATAAAAGGTGGATGAAGTAGAGGTAGTGACACAAGCTCTTGTTACAACAAGGGAGCAGAAGATTCAACAATAACAACAACAAAGTACTAATAATATTTTCAAAAATCTACTTTAGTAGGCTCAGGTATGTTTTCTAATCCCTCTCCTCCTTCTTCTCCTTCTTATTCCCCAACGATATCCCCCTCCCCTTATAAATTTCAAAAGACATTGAAAATATCATCTCCTACACACAATTCTCCACAACCATCTCCACCTCATCCACCCCCATATTCTCACCAGGATTCATCTCCATATCATACAGTGGAAATCCCTAAACCACCATATCCCCCTCATTCACCACAAGCCCTAGTATCATATTCACCTCCAACCTCCACTCACTCACTTCCCACATCATCATTTCCCATATTAGTGGTTGGAATATCACTTCCATTAACTCCCCCATCACTTGTAGCTACCAGTTCTATTATAGCTTCCACCCCTACTATAGACACAGAGTCCATCATTATCACCACCACTCCTTTTCCATCCATGTTGGTACCATTTTTCCCTACCAAAATTACACCATCTACCCCTATGGATCATACAACAACGGTCTCCTTATAGAAAATCAAGAGTACCTCATTGAAAGCACAAAGCTATTAGAGAAAGAAATTAGCTCAATCATCTAAGGGAACTACTCATGTAAGAAAATAGTAATTGTGGAATCTATGGCCAGGCAAAGGATGAAGCTCAAGATTACACCCCTAGTAGACAAACCAGAGGTAGATATGACAGTTGAAGACTACCAATTGGAAAAAAAAATTAAAGATATCTCTCAACTGGTTATGGAAGATAAATTTGTTACTGCCAAGGCTGGCATTGAGACTATATTTGTTAAAAGTGACATTTATAGGGAGCAACATGCAAATATGGAGGAAAACATTACTAGGATTGAAGCCAAAATTAAGGACCAAAATAAAGAACATAAAGCACTAGAGAATGAGGCTAAAAAGTGGTAAAATAGATTTGAAAATATGGTCAACTACAAAGAGCAAGTTCAATAGTTGTAGGAACAAAATCAGGGGTATGTGAAGCAAAAATAGGCTTTGTAGTAGCATCTCCAAATGGAAAAGGCTAAGGCTGTAGGATTCTCCAAGGATAAGGTGAAACATATTAGGAGAAATATTTTGTTTGAGATCCTAGAGAAGTGATCTAAGATCCAACCCATCCTTAATTACATGGATGAGATCAACCATGTGTTGCAAAAGACCAGGGGAAATTTGGAGAATGTGACCAAGTAGATACAACCGATAGTCCCTCAGGCTAGTAAAATCGTAAATATGTTTGAGGCTAGGTGTAATGAGATGGCCAAATCTATTTCCAATAAATAATGACACACCTCTAGAATTATGGTCAGAATTATCCTAAAAAAGAATGGATTGCTGCTAAAAAAATGGTTGTTGATCAATAAGATTGATGATAAGATATAGAAGATGATGGACACCAATGAGGAGATGATGCAATATGGTTTAAAAGGATTATGGGATGAAAAAATCTTATGTTATTATAAGAATATCTCTAAAATAACATAAGTGCAATGATGCAAGATGAGTTAGAGATAGATGCATGGCAGGAGCTGATTGACCAAGGTAAAGTAACTTAATTAATTAAAGAGTTAACTAGACTGAAATATTTTATGGGATATCTAGTAGACTGGGGGGCTTTAGTTTCATATGAAAAATAGCTAGATTGTGTTACATCCATCGACAATTTTTGGAGATAAGGAACCCCTCTCAAGCATCCTAGAATAAATCCATGAGCACTTTGGACCATGTCACCCAAATCCTAAAGGAATATTTAGAACAAAAGGAAGCTAAGGAAGATGAAGAATATGAAGATGAAAAGGTAGACACATATGAAGAGGCTCAGGAGGAAGAAAAAGAAGAGGAGGCTAAAGACAAAGAGGAAGATACGGAAGAGACACATAAAGAAGATAATGATGTGGAAGAGACTGTAGATGAAGAGAAGGTAGAGGACACTATAAATATCCAAGACAACCAAGAGTAGGACCAACAGTGAAGGCATGAGAGTGCCAAAATTTTGTTGTAAAATAGCTAAAATTTTGAATGCTATAGTTGGAAGAATAGCTTTAGAGGTATTTTTGTAAGTATTTTTGAGTCTGACAGTGTTAGAAAGCAGCAAAAGAGCATGAGCCAACCAAGGCACGTAAAAGTTATGAAGCAGAATTTTGAAGAAGAAGAACATATTTTGGCCAAGTCTATAAAGGAGCACACTTTTATGCACTTCTAGAGAAGATCAAAAATTGCTTCTAAGCATGGCCTCCATATGAACCTTTACTCTTTGAGTACCTCCACAAAGGCTTAAAAGAGTAAGGTTCACAGGGAAGTTGTTCCTTGAGGTATCCTCTACAACCAGCTGAAG
Organism: Wollemia nobilis; assembly: GCA_028583015.1. NCBI lineage: Eukaryota > Viridiplantae > Streptophyta > Pinopsida > Araucariales > Araucariaceae > Wollemia > Wollemia nobilis. Next base: position 40,539 of record JAQPPZ010007111.1, on the reverse strand, counting down.
CGGATTTCACTATCCTTCATGAAGAGATCATCTACCGAATCATGGCTATGAGGTTGGTCTAATGAAAGGAGTAGCCCCATTTTGACTCCAGTGCCCAAAGGATAAGGATATGAGTTCGTAAGCCTTTCTAGAAATGCTCCCCAAGAGGTGCCAGAATGTAGGCCCAAAAAGACCACATACTTAGCAAATTTTGTAAAATTTGGCTAAGTGTTGAAAGAACCTCAAAGACAGTGTAAAATTCTATTGAAGTGCAAAAATTCATGGTCAAATTAGTCAAACAGACCTTAGCGAAATTTTGAGGAGTGGAATGGAATAAAAAGAGGTGATACAATGTTAAAAATCCATCGAGAGCAAATATAGTGTAAAATTTCTTCGAAGTGCAAAAATCAATAGTCAAACTAGTCAAACAACGCCTAACAGAATTTGAAAGAGTGGATTTTGAAGAAGGGAAGGTGAAGATAACTCCAAGTGAACATTAATTTCCGTGCAGGAGAGTTTATAGTGTTAAATTTTATTGAACTTCTAAATTTCATGGTCAACATGGTCAAATGATGTCTACCAGAATTTAGAGCAAATTTTTACAATGGGGTCCTATGTTGTTTTTTGCACACCCATGTCGTAAGGTAAAATTCCATGGTCAACATGGTCAAACAATGCCCAACGAAATTTTGGAGGGTGGATTTTGATAAAAAGGCAACCCTCAAAGAAATAATTTAAAGGCGAAACACCTCTAAGCCTCCATTCCATGGTCAACATAGTCAAACCTGAGGGAGAAAAATTCGGAGGAGCAGTTTCTTGCACTAAAGGAAATACAACAGTTACTAAGAGCAAAAATTTTTAGGAGCGAATTTTAAAACCAAAAGGTATTTGATGGTACGAATTCTCAATGTGCCAAGCCATCCTTCATCTCAGCCATTCAAAGGTAGATTAAAGGTGGGTGATGAATTTCAATCTAAGTTAAAAATAAGAAGATTCCATATTACTAAAATGAGTCTCAGTCATGAGATCACTAAATGTAAGCCAAAAAATCTAGGGAAGACCAAACCTCATAGAAATCAAGATTTGCTTATGTTTTTAGTTACAGATCTATGATGGAGAAGCTTAGTTAAGAACAAGGGATGGATCAGATAAGCCTACAACTAGTGCAAGAGCCAGATTCTATGGAAGGATAAGAAACTTGTAGAGATCAGAGTTGCAGAGTTTCATGGATCGCATATTTTTTCTGAAGAACACAAGCTTTTATTGAGAGGGGGGGTGAACACTATAAGACCACTTTTTAAATTTTTTCTTTTACTTCAAAAAGCAATGCAATGAACCAATAGCAAAATAAAAGTAGTAATAAAACCAGTGTACAAGTCATCACACAATTGAGACACTAATATAACGTGGTTCAACCAAGGTGGGCTACTCCATAGAGAAAATATTTCATGAAATTTTCTCAATCAAATCCTTTGGGAATCCTTCCCAATTACAATGTTTATGGACTTCCTATCCAAAGGAGAATCCTTTCCCTAATAAAATATTTATGAGCCTCCTACCCAAAGGAGATGTCCTATCCCCCAAAGAAGTATTTATGCGCCTCCTACCCAAAGGAGATGTCCTATCCCCCAAATCTTTGGAATTGATACTTCAGAAGATCACTGCCTCTTCCACTGCTAGCAGGTGGAACTATTTTCCATAGAATATGTCTTTTCCTCCTTGCTATATCTCTAGAGACTTCTGTCCTCACTAATCACCTCCACAGCTAATCATCAAAACCTATAGTAAACACAATCAGTTGGTCCAGCACAAGCCCTCTCAAAATCTATCACAAATCTACACCAAACTTAGTCATATGGTCCAAAAAAAATCTGCTCTCAAATATCTATCATATTTGTCCCAAGATTAATCCAAAAGCTTGAAAAAATCAATCACAACTACTCACAAGTCTTCACCAAGACTTCATAAAATCTATCCACAAGTTCTTCAACAAGAACCTATCCAAATTAGTCCACAAGTTCTCCACAAGAACCTATCCAAATCAGTCCACAAGTTCTCCACAAGAACCTGTCCAAATCAATCCACAAGTTCTCCACAAGAACCTATCCAAATCTGTCCACAAGTTCTCCACAAGAACCTATCCAAATCAGTCCTAGCAAGCTCACCAAGAACTTGCCCAAATCAGCTCAAGTAAGTTTACCAAGAAACTTGCCCAATGTGAACACACAAAGAGAATTGTTAGAGACCCAATGTGTTTCATCCAATCATATCAAATCAATATTATAGAAGCATAAAGAGAATTGTTAGAGACTCAATATGTTCTATCCTTCAACTCTCAATCTCAACTCAAATAAATCTCATAGAAGAATAAAGAGAATTTTTAGAGACACAATATGTTCTATCCTTCAAATTTCAATCTCAACTCAAATCAATCTCATAGAATCATAAAGAGAGTTGTTAGAGACTCAATATGTTCTATTCTTCAACTTTCAATCTCAACTCAAATCAATCTCATAGAAGCATAAAGAGAATTTTTAGAGACTCAATATGTTCTATCCTTCAACTCTCAATCTCAAATCAGAATAAAGATAGAAGTAGTATACTTTCACAAGATCTTGAACCACAACCCAACAATTGCCAATAATGCAATATCAAGGAATAAACTCCTCCAACATAGAACCATAACTTGCTATCAAACCCTAGCCAAGTTAGTTTTCAAGAACTCAAAGCAATATCTCTCTAAGCATCGAAAAGGAGTTCAAGTTATTTCCAACTCCTCTCAAATGGGAATTCTCAACTTAACCACACAACCAAGTTTATCAAGAAAAGTACAACTTGATAAAATAAAATCTCAAAGGAGCAATCCCAACTCATGTATCAAGTAAATCATAACTTGATCAAATCAATCTCAATGGAAGCAATCTCAAAACCAAACTCTCAACAACCAAACAACTCAATTAGGGTTTCAACAACTTATAACAATGGCATAAGCTTCTCACTCAAAAAACCTAAAGCAAAATTCAAATGCTTCCACTCTCATAAACCAGAATTATGCAATAACTCATAAACTCATCATGATATCATAATGCATAATCAATACTTCCACTTTTAGAAAATAAGATCCACTCCAAATAAGGAAACTTAATTTAATCCTTTTCACTCCAAAATTATTTTCATAAAACCATCAATCAATAATAACCATGGAAGAATGTGCCCATACCTTTACTTTGATGAAGAAGGAGAACTCAAAATATGTCACAACACTAACTCTCAATTTACCACAAATTAGAGTTAGCAACAATGGAATAATGCACAATGATAAGATTCCTAATAACACCTTATCACTCCAACTCATCAATAATCAAAACTCACAAATATACATATCAACAATATTCCTTTACAACTTATAAATCCTACTTAATATATCACAAAATAACTTCAACCTCAAAAATAATTACAAGAGAATATCCACTCAATAACTCCAAAGGCTTTCTAACCCCAATATGACATTAAGCACAATTATTCCTTAAACCCTTATAACTCCTAAAATACATTTACTTCTAAATGCATTTACCATATAAACATTAAGAATCAATAATAACAATGTCAAAGAAATATGTCTACTTAACCTTATACCTCCATCCAATTACCAACAATAATTGCCAAGTCAAATCAAATATTCCAGATTATCAACAAAAGATTTACCTTGGCCAAAAATCAATTCTCCAACCTTAGGAGAAGTGAGGAGTTACCAACATAAGCACCAAAGCACTTCCTTCTCCACACTCATGGCCCAAAGCAACTGCCGTACCACGTGCACAATAACCATGACAAAAAAAAACTGAAACATGCCTATCGCGAATCGAACTTGGCACCTCTGCCTAGCGAGCACCTTCGCTCCTACTGCCTCTATCGTTGGAGCACAAGTGCCCAACGAAACTCTCAAGCGCCACTCATCATTTTACCTTCCCTTTGCTTGAAGAAATTAAAGATAAATAGATTTGTCTTCCTCACAGGCATACGAAATCGAAACTTAAACACAGAGCAATACAAAACTTGAAAATCACAGAGCAATCCAAATTTGAAGGTCATAGAGCAAAACAAAATTGAAGGTAATCACACAAATTGGAGGTGCATTGAACCTTAGGAATTAATGCCCTTTAATAGTCTTTTGCATCCCATGCAAGTTGACGTCGATGCTCCTTCCAAACAAATGACATCAGTGAGGTAAGTCTTCTACATTGGCGCCACTAAGGGTTTAGAAACCCTTTCAATAATAATTATTAAATTAATAATTATTATTTTTATTAATAATAAACTTAACTTAAAACCTTTTCAAAGGTTTGAGTTAATTTATTTATTAATAATCAAAATGGACTTTTAAGGTTTTTTCAAGGAGCAAAACCTTTTCATTAAGCCAAGATGGTTTTAATAAAAACCCTTAATGAGTCCATATGGTTTTAAGAAAAACCTTTAACCTTGTCACCATGGTTTTAATAAAAACCCTTAAACAAACATCATGGAACTTTCAAGATCTTTTTGGCACCAAAATCTTTTTGACATCAACACAAATTCCTTTTGACATCAACACAAACTCCTTTTGACATCAATACAAACTTCTTTTGACATCAATGACAACTCACAAACATGAAGCTAGGTAACATACCCAAAATTGCCAACATTTTCTTTCTAAAAATAAATGAGAGGCCATCACCTTAGAACCCTACTGATATGGCATGAAATTTATTGTAATGTTCCTATTATTTCTATTTTCATTGTAAAATCTATATAAAGAGGTCAAACCCTCGATTTGAAGGGTCAAATATGGAGTGTTTTCTTGTCCTATTCTTGTAAATTTTCTTGAAATCAATAGAAGGAACATTACTTGGACGTTTACCTCAAGATTTTATCTTCATTTTCTTGTGAGTTTAATCTATGAATTCATTTCTACTACTGCTATTATGGTTAGTCAATTATGCTGATATTGGATTACTGACTTAGGGTAAATTAGAATACTTCATATTTAAATAAATGCTATAGAGAGCTTCTTTTTCTGTTAATCTGGATGTTTATCTAATTTTTCTATTTCGATTATTAACATTTTGGATATTTGAAATAGTTCTCTATGTATTTTTTAGTTTTGTAAATATCAATATCATTTATTTTGAATGTTGTTAGTTACAAGTGTGGCATATTGGAAATGTGATCTATTAGAAGGTTATTTATAGTTTTCAATGTTGTTAGCTTTATCTAGCCATTATTCATTCAATTTTTCTAACACTTACCCCATTTCTATCCCTAAATTTATATTTTAAACTAAGCTTAATTAAATCAACACATAATTAGTTGACAAGTTATACCAACCTACTTTGGAGGTTGGATCGAAGTAATATTTGATCCATCCAATATCAAGGTTTGAGCTATGATTAGCGGGTGTGCACCTTCCAAAATTTCATATATTTATAGTCACAATTCAAGATTTCCTTGATGTCAATTCAGACCCCAATAGGTAGGATACTAGCATATGTTCTTTGTACCTACTCAAAGTATCAAGTCCATCTAAATGCTATTGGTCGATATAGTTTGGGAAATGGCCCTAGAAGTACATGTGGTCTATAGACTATAATGTGCTCTTAGCACCATACTTGGAGGAGAATGCACACCATGCCACTCCCTCACTTGTACATGGAATTGTAAAACATCTTGTATAAGCAAGCCAATACATATGGAACCCATGCAAACCATAGTTGCTAGTCCTGCATGTCTACCACTACCCCTGCCAATAGCCATGGTAGGTGTTACCTACTAGTATAAAAAAACAAGAGCCTAACCACCACCTCATAGAGTACACTGGTCAATGCATCTACTTTATATCATGTTGGCATCTCATCAACATATAATCCGCTCTGATGAATATTATGTGTTGGGTCCCTCAACAACTTCTATAATGTTACCTGAGGTACCTATGCTCTATAGATTTTCATCCCTCTAATAGGTATCCTTAGGATGCACCACATTTCCTCTAGTATTGTGGTCATCTCTCTTGAAGGTATCCAAAACATCGATGACTCTAGATACCACCTCTCAATGAGTGTTGTGAAGAAGACCCTATTTACCTCTACCCAAGGCATCTATGCTAGATGCAATAGCCCCACCATCCATAAAAAATATTAGTCTACTACTATGAGTGCCCTCATGGCATCCTCTAGGGTCCTAGGTCACCACTCCCTACTCTCGAGCACATCTTGCTACAAAACCAAATTAAAAAAATTCATTAGTTGCATATCATTTAAAATCATAATAAAAATCATAAAATAATAAAATATTCAAACTCCACAATTATTCATCCTTTATTTTCTCTCTAATATCTCTCTTCCTTTTTTTCTTTCTTTCTTCTTCTCTCTCTCTTTCTACATCTTTCATTTTACGATTTTACACCCCCATTTTTTTAGGCTGTGAAATCGTGAATTCATGCCCTATAATTCTAGGGCACGAATTTATGAATTTGCAATCGGTCTTAATTGATCATGAATTCATTCTTTGTCAAGCACCCTGACCAAATTTATGGTTGATCCTCTGAATTTGTATCATGGTTTGCATGATCATTTCTATTTTTTTAAATTAAAAAAATGCAAAAAACTTAAGTTTGACCTAGTTTTCCTAGTCTAGATGGTAGGTTTTGGTGCTTATCCATGCTCGGTCTGCTACGATGTTGGCCTTGCCCCTCGTAATTGTTGCACGATGAGTTGGTAGTGCTATTCTCCTCTTCTATAAATCTTTTTTTTCTTTGCATAGTGAAAATGAAATGATTTTCACCCTCCTCTTCCTTTCTCTCTCCTATTTTTTCTTTTCTTTCTTCTTTTATTCTTCATTCTTATTTGTTTATCATTTTGATTTTCTTCAATAATTTCAACTTCCTTCTAAAACTTGACGGGGAACCCCAGCCTTGGGGGCATTGATGTCATCATTTTCCTATAAAGCATGAAAAATTTTAAAGTGTTTGGAATGACACCATTTTTACATTGTCCCTCCACCTAAACCTACTACCCCTTTTAGTGCTGATAATTTTCAAGTCTAAAGGTATTTGCAACTTTCTTTGATGCATTTGTTACATCATAAATGCATCAAAGAGGGAAAAAATATAGACACCAAAAATTGACCCTATCCGATGAGTCAATTTTCCCTTAGATGCCTAGGAAGCCTCTTAAGGTTGCTAAGTAATATTTTTGAGCTTCCCACCCCTTATTTTGATCCCTTTTCATAGCCTTGCCAAAATTGTGGTTATCCCATACTAACCATGAATTTGAGTGACTTGCTTTGGCACTAATATAATTTGTAATGATCAAATTTTATGGATTCACAGTCGACCTAGATAGACCATAAATTTAATAATTTTAGGGTTTTACCCTCAAATCCCTAACCCTTGAGCTAATATTTGTATTTTTTGAGACCTAACCCTAGTTTTTAGACTCAAACCTTTCCTGCCTTGCCTATACATAAGGGATTTGAGCTCCATTTTTTCCCATATGCAAGCAACTTGAATTTTATCAACTAATTATAATACAACGTGATCTGTGAACTAGAGCTTTGGAAAATAGAGATAATAATGAATCAATAGCAAGCTAGAGAATTGATAATGGTGTGATTTAATAACTATCATCTTTTGTGATTGATTACTTCTTTATTGAGTTCAAGTGGATCTTTTCTTCACTATATTTAAAGTCCTAAAGGAGAGAGAGTAGGCTCACCCTAAGGGACCATTTGAAGAACACAAGCTTATACTGAGAGGGGGGTGAACAGTATAAGACCTCTTTTTACTTTTTCCTTTATACTTCAAAATAGTAAAGCAATATACCCAAAGCAATATCAAAGCAATGCACAATATCATCCACAAAGTGACACCAATTTTAACGTGGTTCACCCAGAATGGTTGGGCTACGTCCACAAAACTTTTCTCTAAAAGTTATCTCAAAGTTCTTTGGGAATCCTTCCCAATTACAATGTTTATGAGCCTCGGCCCAAAGGAGATACCTTCCCCCAATCAAAATTTATGAGCCTCTGCTCAAAGGAGATACCTTCCCCTCTGCTCTGGAAATGATCCCTCCAGAAGATCAACTGCCTCTACCTCTTGCCAGCACGTGGAACTCCTTTCCACCGAAGACCTCCTGTCCTCAATGCTTAGCCTAAGAGACCTCTGCCTTCTATGATCACGTCCACAGCAGCTCAACAACCTGTACCAAACACAGTCAGTCGGTCTAGTACAAGTCTTCCTCTATCTGTCAGATCTGTCCAACTCTTGAACAAATCAATCCTCTGCATACAAGCCTTCTCAAAGACTTGCCAACTGTCCTCAGGTTCTTCTCATAGAACCAATGCACCTCTGTCCTCAAGTTCTCTGATAGAACTATCAAACTCAGCTCACAAGTCCTCTGCTAGGACCTGTCCAAATCTGCTCACAAGTCCCCATCGAAACTGTCCAAAAGCTGCTCACAAGTCCCCACCAGAACCTGTCCAAAACTGCTCACAAGTCCCCACTGGAACCTGTCCAAAAACTCAGCAAGCTCACCAAGAAAAACTTTCTTAGTAGGAAATCACAAAGTGAATTGTTAGAGACCCAATGTGATTTGTCAAACTCATAGAAGCATAAAGAGAATTGTTAGAGACTCAATATGTTCTATACTCAAATCCCAATCTCAAAACTCAACTCAAATCAACTCAGCTCAATCTCAATCTCAAATCTGAAAACTCAACTCAATATCTGAAATGGATAGGATAGAATGTTTTCTTTCAAGAACATGAAACCCCAACAATTGCCAACTATGCAAAGAATCACATAACAATGATACTCATGTTCTTTTCACCATCAATTAGGGTTTCAACAACAATGCTCATCAAACAAGGTTTAGTCAACCAACACCATTCAACTCAACATCAACCTTGAAGCATTCAACCAATCATCACAAGAAAAGGAAACAAGTAGAAATCCTTTTCCCTCCAAAGATATTTGAACAAAACAACCACCAACACAATATCACCAAATGCAAAGAATAACTTGCTCAAATCAACTCAATGGAGTAAGCCCAATATCATGAATCAAGTAAAGCAATAACTTGATCAAACAACCTCTATGGAAGCAACTCAACCATCAAACTCAAAACAGCCAACCAAGGGTTCCACCAACTCAATGCAAGTAGCAAGACTCACAAACATAAACCCTAGTGCACAATGCTTCCACTACCTCAAACCAGAATTATGCATTCACCAAAACTCTCATCAAGGATAACAATGCATAAGAAGTCTTCAACAAACCAGAAAATAGGATTTACACCCAACCAAAGGAAACCTAGTTGAAAACCTTTTCACTCCAACCTTATTTCAGAAAAACATACACCAATCATACTCATAAGGAAAATGTGCCCATACCTTTTTGGAGTAGAAGAAAATTGATCCTTAAAGCTGTCACCACACACAACCCTCAAACTTCCAACCAAGTTAGGGTTAGAACCAAGATAAATGAGCATATATAAAAACTTTCCTTAATACACCTTTTAGCTCCTCTTCTTTAAAAACAACCACCAAAGAAGCCAAAAACACAACAACCAAAACTTACACCTTATATCTCCATTTTTAAATTTAGCATAGCAAAAGACTAATCTCAAAAATACAACCAAAGAAATATCCCCTTATTTCTCCTATGTCTTTTAAACAATGCTAAACAATGCCAAAAATCATATCAAGAAAATAATCACACCTTATAATGGCTGCCCTTGAAGAATCCAAAATTCGCGGCACAAAACACGTTTTAATAAAAACGTGACTAATCCATGCACAGCTCCCTCCGCGGGGATCGAAACGTAGACCTCCGCCTACGCAAGGCCCAAACGCAGCCTTCGCTGCCACTAGCCCACAAGGGGCTTACGAAGTCCAAGACGGACTTCCTTCCACATAAACGGTCAAGCTTTCCGAAAGCTTTTCAAACCACGAGCTCTCCTCTTTCGCAGCGTAAACAGAACATTCGATCGCAGCCAAACCAATTAATTGCCTTCGATTTTCCAAGTGGGTTTAACCTTAGGAACCTTCTCATATTTATAGTCCATACGTGGACTTTAGAACACGTCGGCTGCAAAGAAAAGTAATTTCGAATTTAATCGAAATTTGCTTTCTAAAGGGTTTAAAAACCCTTAAAGTATTTTTAATAAATTAAAAATAATTTCTCCCTTAATTAATTAAATAATTAATTAATTAAAACCTTGAAGGGTTTTAAATAATAATTAAATAAATAATAAAGAGAACCTCCATTGGTTTTAATAAAAACCATTGCCAATGGAATCTCTCCGGATTCTCTTAAAAATATTCTCTTGGAATCTTCCACCTTTGAAGCCAACACATCCTCTTAACATTAATGTCATTTCCTTTTGACATCAATGACAACTCATAGACAAGAAGCTAGGATCTCAAACCCAAAATTGCCAACAATCTCCCCCTTTGTCATTGATGGCAAACCATGCTTCTCAACAACACAGAAACTCAACATAAACAACTCCCCCTGTCTTGAGGCTCTCCCCCTTACTCATATCTCTCCCCCTTTGTCATCAATGGCAAAGGGTCACCTTTGGGGCTTGGGACTAAGAATGAGCCTCTTAGCTTAGTCCCTCCCCCACCTCCTGTTGAGGTGTTTAATTTCGGGGTGGGAGTAAAACTCCCAACAGGCACTGATCATCATCAGTGTCTATAGCTGCCTTACCATGTCTTCTCTTGTTCTCCTTGTCCATATTCCTGTTCCTGTTCCTGTCACTATTCCTGTTCCTGTTATCATTCCTGTTCTTATCCATGCCTTGATCCTTGGACCTGTTCATACCACTGTTCCTGTTCCTGTACCTTGGAAGTTCAGCTCTACCTTGTCTAGTTGTGTGACCTTCATTGTTGCACTTATAACAAGTAACAATGTTATTTCTTTTAGGCATACCTGTTCTTTGAATCCACATGTTCTGACTAACCCTGTTCCTGTTATTAGCCTTGCAAAAAATTGCCTTATGCCCAAACTATTTACAAGAGTAGCAATACCCTTGAAAGAAATTACCACCTCTGAAACTGTCATTTACCTTCCTTACTTGAGTCATGCAATGTGAAGCCATGTGACCAAACCTGTGACAAGCAAAACATCTGCCATGAAACTTTCCTGTAAATGACCTTCTAGGTCTTGTAAACTTTCTCCCCTTTTTCTGTTTCCTATTTTCTATTTCTGTGCATCTATCACTCAAGGACTCCTTTTCTGAAATACTTTCCTCATCAGAACTCTCTTCCTTTTGGAGTCTCTTACTAGACTCTCCAACTTGTTCCTTGTGTGGCTTAACAAAACCAAGGCCTGTTTTATCTGTTGTCTTTCTTTGACCTTTGATGAGTGACTTAACCTTTTTGGAGCTATCTTGAAACCTGTAAAGCTTATCCTTGTACTCTTTAGTTTCCTCTTTCAAAGAAGCCATTTTCTGTTCTAACTCATTATACTCAAGAACCTTAGACTCTAACTCATCCTTGAGTTCTTGTGTCTTAGCTATAGAGAAGTCAAGACTTTCTATAAGATCATCTCTCTCCATACAACATTCATCTAACTTATCCTTGAGTCTAGCATTCTTCTTTCTTTCCTTTTCCAAAACACTAAGAGCACTAATAAGTTCACTTTCAAGATCCTTTATTTGATTTCCTTTTGAATCATCAAAGCCTTTTTCAGATTTCTTATCACTAGAGGTGCTACCCTTTTCAAAAACCATACATGCATCTTCCTTATAGTTTTCTGAAGCATCCTCATACATACTAGAAACCAAATCATTATTTGTGCAATCATCCTCAAGGTGACCAAAATTTCCACATCTAAGACATTTCATGATAATGAATCTATGTTTCGGTTCTTCCTCTTTTTTTGATATGAACAACATCTCATTTTCATCATCACTTGAAGAACTTTCACTATCACTACTAGAACACTTACTTGCTTTGTCTAGGTAGAAACTCTTCTTGTGCTTGTGAGAATACCTCTTTCCTTGATTGTTGTGCTCATCTTTGTTTTTCCTGTGATGCTTGTGCTTTTCAGAATCCTTGCTCTTAGAATCCTGTTTATCTTCATCACTTTCATTCTTGGGAATAGTACGATCAGTAGCATAATGACCAAACTTTCCACAATTGAAACATCTTATATTTTTCATACTTTTGTGCTTTCTAGAGAACTTGCCTTTCTTGTTGTAATATGCCTCTTCATCACTAGAAGACTCATCACTATCTTGAAGTTGTTTACCCTTGGAATTCTTGGTAGCCTTGAAAGTTGCCTCTTTCTTGACATCAACCTTCACTTGAGTTCTCAACTCAAATGTTGCAAGTATACTATGGAGCTCATCCTTTTTCAACTTATCCAAATCTTTAGCTTCCTCAATAGCAGAAATATTTTCACTAAATCTATTAGGAAGAGATCTTAAAATCTTATCACAAACATCATTTTCAGCAAGCTCAAGACCTAAGTCTTTCATGGAGTTAACAACCTCATCCATACGAAGCATGTAGTCACTAATATTTTCATCATCATTCATCTTGAGTTGTTCAAACATACCTTTGAAGTGTCTCAACTTGGCCTTTCTGACATTTGTATCACCTGTATGAACCACCTTCAACTGTTTCCACATTTCACTAGTTGTCTTGCAGTGAATCACTTTGGTGAGATCTGCTTTCTGTAAGCCTTTCAGGATTGCATTCATTGCTTTTGAATTGCTGTGATGTAGGAGCCTTTCTTCTTTAGTATTAGGACCATGTTCAGGAATAGTGTACTCATCTTCAATCACTTCCCAAACCTCATTCCCAAGTGCCATTAGATGAACCTTCATCCTTGCACTCCAAAGACCAAAATCTGACCCATCAAGAATAGGTGTTGCATTGCCACTTGAATGATCCATTGTGTTCTTTACTAGCTTTTCCTTCAAGTCGTTAAACTTTTCGAAGGCACCCGCTCTGATACCAATTGAAGAACACAAGCTTATACTGAGAGAGGGGGGTGAACAGTATAAGACCTCTTTTTACTTTTTCCTTTATACTTCAAAATAGTAAAGCAATATACCCAAAGCAATATCAAAGCAATGCACAATATCATCCACAAAGTGACACCAATTTTAACGTGGTTCACCCAGAATGGTTGGGCTACGTCCACAAAACTTTTCTCTAAAAGTTATCTCAAAGTTCTTTGGGAATCCTTCCCAATTACAATGTTTATGAGCCTCGGCCCAAAGGAGATACCTTCCCCCAATCAAAATTTATGAGCCTCTGCTCAAAGGAGATACCTTCCCCTCTGCTCTGGAAATGATCCCTCAGAAGATCAACTGCCTCTACCTCTTGCCAGCACGTGGAACTCCTTTCCACCGAAGACCTCCTGTCCTCAATGCTTAGCCTAAGAGACCTCTGCCTTCTATGATCACGTCCATAGCAGCTCAACAACCTGTACCAAACATAGTCAGTCGGTCTAGTACAAGTCTTCCTCTGTCTGTCAGATCTGTCCAACTCTTGAACAAATCAATCCTCTACATACAAGCCTTCTCAAAGACTTGCCAACTGTCCTCAGGTTCTTCTCATAGAACCAATGCACCTCTGTCCTCAAGTTCTCTGATAGAACTATCAAACTCAGCTCACAAGTCCTCTGCTAGGACCTGTCCAAATCTGCTCACAAGTCCCCATCGAAACTTGTCCAAAAACTGCTCACAAGTCCCCATTGAAACCTGTCCAAAACTGCTCACAAGTCCCCACCGGAACCTGTCCAAAAACTCAGCAAGCTCACCAAGAAAAACTTTCTTAGTAGGAAATCACAAAGTGAATTGTTAGAGACCCAATGTGATTTGTCAAACTCATAGAAGCATAAAGAGAATTGTTAGAGACTCAATATGTTCTATACTCAAATCCCAATCTCAAAACTCAACTCAAATCAACTCAGCTCAATCTCAATCTCAAATCTGAAAACTCAACTCAATATCTGAAATGGATAGGATAGAATGTTTTCTTTCAAGAACATGAAACCCCAACAATTGCCAACTATGCAAAGAATCACATAACAATGATACTCATGTTCTTTTCACCATCAATTAGGGTTTCAACAACAATGCTCATCAAACAAGGTTTAGTCAACCAACACCATTCAACTCAACATCAACCTTGAAGCATTCAACCAATCATCACAAGAAAAGGAAACAAGTAGAAATCCTTTTCCCTCCAAAGATATTTGAACAAAACAGCCACCAACACAATATCACCAAATGCAAAGAATAACTTGCTCAAATCAACTCAATGGAGTAAGCCCAATATCATGAATCAAGTAAAGCAATAACTTGATCAAACAACCTCTATGGAAGCAACTCAACCATCAAACTCAAAACAGCCAACCAAGGGTTCCACCAACTCAATGCAAGTAGCAAGACTCACAAACATAAACCCTAGTGCACAATGCTTCCACTACCTCAAACCAGAATTATGCATTCACCAAAACTCTCATCAAGGATAACAATGCATAAGAAGTCTTCAACAAACCAGAAAATAGGATTTACACCCAACCAAAGGAAACCTAGTTGAAAACCTTTTCACTCCAACCTTATTTCAGAAAAACATACACCAATCATACTCATAAGGAAAATGTGCCCATACCTTTTTGGAGTAGAAGAAAATTGATCCTTAAAGCTGTCACCACACACAACCCTCAAACTTCCAACCAAGTTAGGGTTAGAACCAAGATAAATGAGCATATATAAAAACTTTCCTTAATACACCTTTTAGCTCCTCTTCTTTAAAAACAACCACCAAAGAAGCCAAAAACACAACAACCAAAACTTACACCTTATATCTCCATTTTTAAATTTAGCATAGCAAAAGACTAATCTCAAAAATACAACCAAAGAAATATCCCCTTATTTCTCCTATGTCTTTTAAACAATGCTAAACAATGCCAAAAATCATATCAAGAAAATAATCACACCTTATAATGGCTGCCCTTGAAGAATCCAAAATTCACGGCACAAAACACGTTTTAATAAAAACGTGACTAATCCATGCACAACTCCCTCCGCGGGGATCGAAACGCAGACCTCCGCCTACGCAAGGCCCAAACGCAGCCTTCGCTGCCACTAGCCCACAAGGGGCTTACGAAGTCCAAGACGGACTTCCTTCCACATAAACGGTCAAGCTTTCCGAAAGCTTTTCAAACCACGAGCTCTCCTCTTTCGCAGCGTAAACAGAACATTCGATCGCAGCCAAACCAATTAATTGCCTTCGATTTTCCAAGTGGGTTTAACCTTAGGAACCTTCTCATATTTATAGTCCATACGTGGACTTTAGAACACGTCGGTTGCAAAGAAAAGTAATTTCGAATTTAATCGAAATTTGCTTTCTAAAGGGTTTAAAAACCCTTAAAGTATTTTTAATAAATTAAAAATAATTTCTCCCTTAATTAATTAAATAATTAATTAATTAAAACCTTGAAGGGTTTTAAATAATAATTAAATAAATAATAAAGAGAACCTCCATTGGTTTTAATAAAAACCATTGCCAATGGAATCTCTCCGGATTCTCTTAAAAATATTCTCTTGGAATCTTCCACCTTTGAAGCCAACACATCCTCTTAACATTAATGTCATTTCCTTTTGTGATTGATTACTTCTCGATTGAGTTCAAGTGGAACTTTGCTTCACTATATTTAAAGTCCTAAAGGAGAGAGAGTAGGCTCACCCTAAGGGACCATTCCCTTCCTAGTTTTGTCTTTTCCCCTTTGTTTCTTATTTTCTTCTCTTTATTCTAGTTCTCTTTTCATAGCTATAGTTTCTTTAAGCTCTTCTATTTATTTCTACTTTCTAGTCTCAACTATCTACTTCCATTTTCTATTATTTATTTAAGTATACCTTAGCTTCATTGCTACTAATTGTAAAAACTTATTTACTATTGTTAGACTGCATTTAAATAATTATACTTCCCTTTTTCTCTAATCTTGAATTCATTGTTCATATTTATGAGGCATGAATTCAATGAAACCCTTGTTTTGTATTTTTCCTTTTGCCTTTATCTCAAATTCATGGTCACCTCTTACAGAGCACAAATTCGGTAGAAAATTTTTTACGAGTGTTTTTAGTGCTTCCCTTCATCCTTCTCCTAGCCATCATAATTTTTCTTCCTCTACGTAAGGACCATGAAATTGGATAAGGTAACTTAGGGGCAAGCATCTCTTCCTCCTATTGTCTTCTCTTACTTTTTATACTTTTCTTCTCTATTTTTCTTTCTGCAAAACTCTCTTTTCTTTGCTTGATGTTTCTTTAGCTTCCAAAAGGTCAATACATTTCATGTGCATTTTACAGTTAGCTAAAAGTACCAAGGGGGCTTGGTTGTCATTCCTACAAACCTAGTCTTTATAGCAGCCTGAGTAGCTCCTAAACACTAACAACATTTTTTCCAAGTTCTTTGTCTTTTTGCAAGTCTTTCTTGGATTTGCAGTCGCTATTTTTGAGGTGCAAAATTGGATTCTTGATCACTATTTTTGGGGCATGAATTCGACATAGGGACCATCGTCCATATAGCTAAGTGTCTTATTAGTATCTTAGGAAAATTTGATTGTTTTTTATGTTCTATTGTGAGTACTTTTATTTCTTTTTGTCTTTATATCAATAATAAAAGGAAATTAATTTTAATTTCATTTTGGAAGTAATCTTAGCTTAAAATAAATTAAAGTTACATAGTTTCTCATTTTTTAGACATTGAAAAATCTATTTGTTTTTATTGTTAGGCATTAAAATATAAAATTGCATATACTTATGCATTAGGTTAGCTTGTCTATGCATTTTTCTTGTGCCCTTTCTTAGAGAAGAAAATTGTAATTTTTGTATCTTAAGTGTGAAAGCACGAGATTCCGAAAACAAAAAGGGAAAACTCCAAACACGATGCAAGAACGAAACTAAACTTGATGCTACAAATTAGAAATGCGTAAAATGGAGAAAGCATAAACAAATTGGAACCCAAATGGAACGAAACAACCCTCTTCTTTTATTGATGTATTTCAAATTCGGTTACAATTAGCTTCCTCCCTTTTTAGGGGAAAGGAGCATCAAACTTGTCTCTTGGTCACATCAATGGAAAGTCATCTCTCTTCCGCGTGCCCACATGCAAAATGGGCGGGCCAAAGTGTTGCCACCGCTGGTGTGAATGAATCCTTGATCTTTGCTGCTCCTCCTGCATTCAAAGAAACAACAAAATCGTTAGTAGCACCTGTTGCAAAGATGAAATGTTTGTTCTCTAAAAACAATGGAAGATGCATGCAAAATATTGATTACAACGATAAATAAACCGATTCTAAACAACTTGCAAATTTGACAAGAACTAGGGAACATTACCAGAGGGCCACTGCCATCAAAACAGTCGGACAATTTTTGCCGATTCGAATTCGCTCCTGGGCGGGACGAATTCGACTGTAATTCATCCCGGGGTAGGACGAATTCTCCTACGACAAAACGCCGAAGTGATGCTGCCCAAATGTCGCATCTCGGGAGTTCCAAACTACCTGCAAACTTAGGGGTTAGCTAATTGGGGGCATTTTGGGAAGACCCAGATGGTCAGATTTCCCCAATTTGGCCTCCATCAATGGGAATTTGACGTTGCTACCTGCAAGTTAGTGAGAACAACAAAAGCGACAAAACATGGTAAAAATGGATCAAAACATTGTGAAATCAGAATTACAAGCTATTTAAGCAGCATAAGATGAAATGCAAGATAAAAAAATGACAAAAGAACAATCTGCTATGAATTCCCAATCGTTCTTAAGAAAAGAGGATTAGGCTCGTAGCAGTGCGGGGCGCCCTGGCGGGCCACCCACCGTTGGGACCTGATTTTGGCGCCAATCCACTTGGGATGGGTCCAAAATCTCTTGTAATGTGTTGTCGGCGAATGGGTGGAATAATGTGGTCAAGTGTCGGGTTTTGGATCTAGATTCACACTTCCAATAACCACCCAATGACCTCTCTTGCGAAAGAGATCAAGGATGTGGAAGAGGTGAATGAAAAGGGTAAAGCTTGGTATCAATTTGGCAGCACTTCGTTGCTTGAAAATGCTTCCAACCTGTCCTCTTTTGGGTGAGAAAGTTCACCATTTTATAGACCCAGGGGGTCTCTTTGGAGGGGCATGCATAAGCGCCATGTGGCAGTCATGCCTTCCCATGAGGGAGGAAAGTCCTCCTTGACTTGGGCTTCCATGACTGCCCTTGTGACAGTCCTCTAACGTCCAATCTGCCCACCTACACGCGCATGCAAGGCAGGAGGCATTAATGGACTATCCTCGGCTGCCATTTGGCACAATTTCTCTTTTTGCCCGTTAAACCTGGAATTCGTCCTACCCCAGAGCGAATTCAGAATTCGTCCCTGGGTGGGGCGGATCCCATTTTGAATTCGTCCCAGGGTGGGACGGATTTGGAGCAAGGTGCTTGAATGTGCCAAATTGCCTTTTGACCTTCCAAAATTGCTGTAAAAGTGGTTAGGACCACTGTTTAACCTCTGAGGGCTGCCCTGGGGGCTGTGTGTGTCAAAGCGATCAGTGTTTGCAGTCACATAATCGGATTGGTGCTATTTTGGTGTCTACAGATGCCCCTTTTTGGGATGCGCTGTGCATGGCGCAGCACCGAGCAAAAATAGATAACCAAAGCACTAATGATTAGGGTTTCTTGGTAACCTAACCAACTTTTGATGCCCCAAGTATGGAAAGGGCATGCATTCTTGAATCCTTGCTTCTGACGAGCTAAGGAATTTGATTTCAAGTGTTAACCTATTTTGGTGAGGTGTGACTTGAGCTTGGACATTGATCAATCATGAATAGGCAAAGGGCGCAACCTTTTATCCATGGGGGAACCTTGTGTTCATGCTTCGGGAATGCCAAGTGTTTGATCGATTTGTGATTATTGCTTGTTTACTGCCCCAAGCAGGAGCGTGATTGTCTTTGTCAATGATTCTTTGAATGCATGCCATTGCCTTGATTGGGTGTGTGTTTGTTGATTGGTGACTAAGTGTGACTACCCCCTCAAGCGACGAATCGATGAGGGAATGACCGTCATGAGAAAAGCGACGAGTCGCTTGACCCAAGATGACTTAGGTGAGGGTGCCTTCAGATGTTTTCTCTTTGAATGCTTAAGCAGTTTCTCGACATTTGGACCTATTTTTGGTGGGTGAAAACCCTTTTGGTGATGCCATAATGGGGTGAAAGTGTCGAAAGTCCGTCTTCCCGTGGAGCGGTCCGGCTATGGTAGCCTTCTTGGGGAAGTAGGAGAGTGACAATTTGAGCCCCGACATCGATTTTCTATGCCAAGAGGTTAAGTGCAAGAGCACTTGTGTCGGACAATGCTTATTGTTGTGTGTTTGTGTTGCATTTTTTTGTTGTTTTTTGAGTTTTGATTTTGTGACACCATTTGGGGATTAAATTGTCAAAAATCCATCCTCCCGTGGAGCGGTCCGGCTATGGTAGCCTTCTTTGGGAGTAGGGTAGTGACAATGTAAACCCCGACATCAGTTTTTCTATGCCATTGAATGTCAGTGCAAAGGTGCCTTTGTTCGGCACTTTTATTGCTATTGTTTGTGGATATTTTGTTGTTTTTGTTGTTTTGATTTTCTTGCTTTGTGTATATGTCATAATTTCATGTTATGCACAATGATTGATGTTGATGGATGCATGCTACTTTATATTGATGTATGCATATGGTATGATAAATGCGAATGTTGTTGATTTATATGATAGGTAATGGAATGGATGAAATGATTTGTTGATAACCTTGCATTGGCACCATAGACTATATAGGACTTATGGCTTTGTGTACTGGGTGATTGTTGTGGTAAATGCTTTTGTGTATATATGTTGCTCTTTTTTTTTATGGTGATATAGGGATGGATTGTATGCAACGGTTTGCATAGAATGTAGCTAAGTGTTTCTGAGACTCAGATGGTTTAACTAACTAGCCAATATTGTACTGTTGTCTTACAAGATGTTTGAACAAGGTATGAATCGTGCTTGTTTTTGACCAAGTTATTTCACATCCTTGTGTGTGCAATTGAGTTCATTTATGTGGTGTTGGTCAGGATACCACCAGTGCCAGATAGGCTATCAACCAAACTTGTACTGAGGATCACCTAATTAGCTCCACTACCTCCTTTGTTGTATTTAGTCAGATTAATCTACGGTGCAATCTAGGAGACCATAAGCTAGCTCATCCACATGCAAACATTGATCTGCACACAAGTTAATGCGACAGATATATCGTCATGCGGGAGGTTTGCCACGAGTGACCGATAGGCTATCAACCAAACCGGTACTGAGGTTTATCTCATGACCTTCTCGAATGCTGAGAGTTCCAGGGATTCAAGTTCAACTCCCTTCTTTTCTTCAATTGTATTGGGATACTTGCTCTTTATAATGATGAAAATCACTGTTTATTTTTGCTTTTTCGTTCTTTTGAGCAAGGGATTTTGAATTTTGGAGTGATGAGAATCACTATTGCTTGTGCTTTGTGATGTATGCACTTTGGGAGATTTGATGTCAATCTTTGGAGTATTGACGTTTGCAAATTTTTGATGTTTTGCAACCTTTTGAGAACTTTGGATTCTTGGGGAATTGGGTAGGGAGGATTCTTGTCCTTTTGCCAACTCTCAGCATTCTTGGGGTCATTCGCACAGGGGGATGAGCGAGGTAACCTTTTTCACTGTATGGTATCCTATATCGCTTTACAGGTTTCATCTTTCATTGACACAACTTGGGAATTGTTTTTATGTGCTTTTGAACTTGTGATGGGATGCTACGTACCAAGGTGTATTTCAAGTAAAACTCTACCGTTGTAACATCCGTTTGACTTTGTACAATTCTTGGCTAGAGATCTAAAGACAATTGAATGACGAACCGCTAGATACTTTTAGTCAACAACTGAAATGGTGAATGGCATTTATTGTGGTGTACTTTTGTTTAAAATGGAAAATGTGAAAGGTGGTGGATTTGCCAAGTAATGACAGTCTATGGTGCCTTTGCCTTGTGTGATCAACAATATGCAATGGATGGATGCGGTGTCTATGCAGCTATTTTGTATTTTGATTTTTGAAGTATGCATGAAATTGAAATGCAGATTTTTTTTTATTTTTGATGATTTTGATTGTTTTTGGATTTTCTTGACCAAGTGATTGTGATAATCCTTGGAGCTTTTGGGGTGACCAAGGGATTGCGATAATCCTTGGAGCTTTTGGTGTGACCAAAGGGTTTGTAGGCACCTTTGGGGCATTTTGGGGTGACCAAGCAATTGCGATAATCCTTGGAGCTTTTGGGTTGACCAAGAGATTGCGATAATCTTTGGAGCTTTTTGGGATGACCAAGCGATTGCGATAATCCTTGGAGCTTTTGGGTTGGCCAAGAGATTGCGATAATCCTTGGAGCTTTTTGGGTTGACCAAGCGATTGCGATAATCCTTGGAGCTTTTGGGTTGACCAAGAGATTGCGATAATCCTTGGAGCTTTTGGGATGACCAAGCGATTGCGATAATCCTTGGAGCTTTTGGGTTGACCAAGCGATTGGGATAATCCTTGGAGCTTTTGGGTTGACCAGGTGGATAATCCTTGGAGTTTTGGGTGCGGTCCTTGTGGTGCGATATCCTTGGAGCTTTTGGGGTGGGAAATCCTTGGAGCTTTTGGGGTGACCAAGCGATTGCGATAATCCTTGGACCTTTTGGGGTGACCAAGCGATTGCGATAATCCTTGGAGCTTTTGGGGTGACCAAGTGATTGCGATAATCCTTGGAGCTTTTGGCTTGCTCTTCAGGGGATAGATGTACCCCCAGCTTGATGATATTTGTGCTCCGGATCTGGCTCTGGAGGGATTGGCATGAATGGATCAGCCCTATGCACGGATAGGAGGATAGGGTCTACCCTCGGTACTGATATTGCTATGGGGTCTCTGGGCGAAAGTTGATCTTTGTGTGCCCAAAGTGGTGGATTCAACAGTTGGTTCCACTGCGTTGGGTTAACGTGCCACTCATGCCCTGGCCTTATGTTTAGCTGTTGAAGTGCGTCATCAATATCCATGGGGTGTTGATGCTGTCGCATGTGATTGCTGTGGGCCATCTCTATTTTATCCTCACCTTCGGCCAGTGAGTCCAGCTCATCAGAATCTGGCGATTCTGAGACATGGAAGACTGCATCATCAGGTAGCCCTACGGTTAGAGGTTGATCCTCTTCGAAAGGAGCCTCATGTAAGTTGGGCCTTGGGAGCTCCAAAATCTTGGTCTCTATCGACTCGAAGTGCTCTAGCGCTTTGCATGTATCGAGGGATTTGAGCTCCTCCTCTTTGGTTGGTTCTTGTTGAGGAACTTGGGGCCTATGGAGGGGTGGCCAGATAGCACCCCCCATGCCTTGGTAGGGCTTTTCATCCCGCTCTTCTTCTCGCTCTGATTCCTCAGAGGCTTCTTGATGAATTTCTAAGGGTGGCCCATAAACCTGAGTGGGTTCCTGAGGAAGGCGCCCGTCATTGGTTATAGGAGTAGCCTCCCGCTCATGTCTAGGAGGCATCGAGGGTGGTGCTTGATAAGGTCATGGAGACTTGTCTCGCACCCAGGGGTTGTGCCTCTCATAATGTTTTGTCTTATGCATGTGAGGGGTTGGAGTCCTCTCCTGCATAGTGTGTTGGAACAACTCATCCTTCTGGCGCTGAAGGTGCTCTTTGTTAATATGGTACAGTTCCTCTAACTGTAGTCGCTCTAGCTCAAGTTGCGTGAGTTGCGCCCGACGGGCGACATGTTTGGAAAATTCTAAGATAGTTGGTCCCATCGTCTCATGTCTAGAAGGGCTAGATGCCTCTCCTACATATCTATCTCGGTCATGGTGATCCGAGATCTCTATAGGCCGCCTCCCTCTGTTGGGGGTAGCGGCATTCCCTCGGGGCTTTGGCCTCAGTGAGTGGTCCTGATAGATAGCAGGTGCGGAGGCGTATTGCTCCCACACTGTATATTGCTCTCGAGGAAGGTAGGGGTCTTCCTCGTGCTCTCTTTCATAAGTGAAAAAGGGACGGACGGAGTTGGCTCGCCTCGCTTGAAGAGCCGTGCACTCTGGATTTGATCGGTTGTTGCTAACAATGATGCGAGGTGTAGGAGGGATGGCATAGTCATGTGGCCCCCCTTATGGACCCCCTGCCATTCTAGCACTTCATCGCGTAGTGGCCACTTATAGCGGGTGTCCAAGGGAGTTCTCCCATGGGTATACCTCTCCTGAACGGGTGTGTGTTGGGTGTTGTGTTTGGCAGGGAGTGCCCCTAGAAGGGGTGCCCTTATAGTCCCATTCCGTCGGGGCACGGAGGGGTCTGCCTTGTGTGTCAGGCCACCAAGGTGGTATGACCAAATCCTTGGGGCTATACCGGAGGTGACTTGTGCCTCCTTGGATATTCCCCACAGCGTCCGCCCGTGATTGGGCTTGGCTGCGGGTGAGCACCATGACGATGTCTCTCTAAAAACCCTAAAATTGAAATGAGTCAGATGGGGCCCAAAATTGGGGTGCACATCCCTCTTACAATAGATAAGCCATAAATAAAGTTTCAAGTCCTAACTCTAAATACATTAGGAGAGATTAACCTTCGAACAGCTCAAAAAGCATAAAAAATTAGGTGAGCAATTTTAAAACCTAATTTCGGGGCACTAGATGATGGAATTTGGCCCCAAAAACTGGTTTTCTTGGACAAATACAACTCTAGGGTTGTATTTATTTAAAAGTCTCCCCAACTAGCTCCTTGTCAAATTTCACATCAATCGGAGCTACGGTTGAGAAGTTATGGCCCCGACAAAATGCACTAAAATTTAGGGAAAAAAATAAGATTTCCCATATTTTGTTGGATGCTCCTGCATCACTTATGGGCACCTTTGGGGCACTTTTGGGTTGACCAAAGGGTTCATGGACACCTTTGGGGCATTTTGGAGTGACCAAGCGATTGCGGGAATCCTTGGAGCTTTTGGAGCGAGTGACAAAATGCGTAGATTTTTATCTTTTGTTTATGATTTTTCTGATTTTTTTTTGTTACACTAAGCAGAAATGAACACACGCATACACAAACGGTGATTATCTCTTTTAAAGATTAATGGTGTGTCCTAGACTGGTTTAGTGTGTTTTTTATTTTGTTTTTTTTTTGAAAGTTTTGAAGAACGTTTAAATGCATAATGAAGGCTCATATGACTCCCATAATTGGTCGCCCCTTCGATATACCATTGCCAGACCGATATACCAACCTCTCTATATACCCGCCCTTACGAGAGGGAAACTATAGGTACGTGAGAGCAGATGGTACGTGGAACATAGGCGGTACGAAAGGGGGATTGTCCTGTTTATGACACCTACCATAGAAGACTTATCCTCGCGCGTTGGGAATCACCCCAACGACACTCGATCAGCTTTCGTCAGGATTTACGTCGAGCAACAGTGACAATCGGGGTAAATGGATGCAAAAATCAAGCCAAGGTGGTGATGAACCCACCATTGGTCTTGATCAAGGGCTGGGGTCTTACGACCAGCTCCTTGGTTTAAAAATGCCACGTGATGTGTGTGTGGTTCTTTTTATTAAAAAATGAAACAGGCAGCAACCACTTTCCCTAAGAAGGCAAAATTGACAGAAAATAGAAACAAAAAGACAAGAAAATGATAGGAACTAGTTTAGGACCCTTACCTTTTCTCTCGCCCGAACTTGCTGTTTCTGATCCTCGGCCCTGAAACTGCATAGACAAAAATTCGTCCCTGGGTGAGACGAATTCCAGAACAGAATTCGTCCCGGTCTGAGATGAATTCGAATTCGTCTCAGGGTCAGACGAATTCCAGTACTGTATTCGCCACAGGTAGGAACGAATAACAGTCAGAGTTCGAAAAATGGTACCTGTAAGCACGAAAACACAAATTTTTGATCAGTTTCTTGATCTCAAAAACTAGGGGACAGAGTCCCACCGTGATCGCCACTGAAAGCACGAGATTTCGGAAAACAAAAAGGGAAAACTCCAAACACGATGCAAGAACGAAACTAAACTTGATGCTACAAATTAGAAATGCATAAAATGGAGAAAGCATAAACAAATTGGAACCCAAATGGAATGAAACAACCCTCTTCTTTTATTGATGTATTTCAAATTCGGTTACAATTAGCTTCCTCCCTTTTTAGGGGAAAGGAGCATCAAACTTGTCTCTTGGTCACATCAATGGAAAGTCATCTCTCTTCCGCGTGCCCACATGCAAAATGGGCGGGCCAAAGTGTTGCCACCGCTAGTGTGAATGAATCCTTGATCTTTGCTGCTCCTCCTGCATTCAAAGAAACAACAAAATCATTAGTAGCACCTGTTGCAAAGATGAAATGTTTGTTCTCTAAAAACAATGGAAGATGCATGCAAAAGATTGATTACAACGATAAATAAACCGATTCTAAACAACTTGCAAATTTGACAGGAACCAGGGAACATTACCAGAGGGCCACTGCCATCAAAACAGTTGGACAATTTGTCGCCGATTCGAATTCGCTCCTGGGCGGGACGAATTCGACTGTAATTCGTCCCAGGGTAGGACGAATTCTCCTACGACAAAACGTCGAAGTGATGCTGCCCAAATGTCGCATCTCGAGAGTTCCAAACTACCTGCAAACTTAGGGGTTAGCTAATTGGGGGCATTTTGGGAAGACCCAGATGGTCGGATTTCCCCAATTTGGCCTCCATCAATGGGAATTTGACGTCGCTACCTGCAAGTTAGTGAGAACAACAAAAGCGACAAAACATGGTAAAAATGGATCAAAACATTGTGAAATCAGAATTACAAGCTATTTAAGCAGCATAAGATGAAATGCAAGATAAAAAAATGACAAAAGAACAATCTGCTATGAATTCCCAATCGTTCTTAAGAAAAGAGGATTAGGCTCGCAGCAGTGCGGGGCGCCCTGGCGGGCCACCCACCGTTGGGACCTGATTTCGGTGCCAATCCACTTGGGATGGGTCCAAAATCTCTTGTAATGTGTTGTCGGTGAATGGGTGGAATAATGTGGTCAAGTGTCGGGTTTTGGATCTAGATTCACACTTCCAATAACCACCCAATGACCTCTCTTGCGAAAGAGATCAAGGATGTGGAAGAGGTGAATGAAAAGGGTAAAGCTTGGTATCAATTTGGCAGCACTTCGTTGCTTGAAAATGCTTCCAACCTATCCTCTTTTGGGTGAGAAAGTTCACCATTTTATAGACCCAGGGGGTCTCTTTGGAGGGGCATGCATAAGCGCCATGTGGCAATCATGCCTTCCCATGAGGGAGGAAAGTCCTCCTTGACTTGGGCTTCCATGACTGCCCTTGTGATAGTCCTCTAACATCCAATCTGCCCACCTACATGCGCATGCAAGGCAGGAGGCATTAATGGACTGTCCTCGACTGCCATTTGGCGCAATTTCTCTTTTTGCCCGTTAAACCTGGAATTCGTCCTACCCCAGAGCGAATTCAGAATTCGTCCCTGGGTGGGGCGGATCCCATTTTGAATTCATCCCAGGGTGGGACGGATTTGGAGCAGGGTGCCTGAATGTGCCAAATTGCCTTTTGACCTTCCAAAATTGTTGCAAAAGTGGTTAGGACCACTGTTTAACCTCTGAGGGCTGCCCTGGGGGCTGTGTGTGTCAAAGCGATCAGTGTTTGCAGTCACATAATCGGATTGGTGCTGTTTTGGTGTCTACAAAGTGAAGTTGCGCATGCAAACAAAAAATATTTTTTAGGTTATCTCTTGTTTGTTTTCATCTTTGTTCTTTTGCATCTTTTTATAGTATTATTAGTAACCATAGTTTTCTTTTTATTTAAGGACAAAATTAGATTATTTTAAATTAACACATCAAACCCCCCCTTAAAACTTCAATTCAGTATTTAAAATACTCTTGGTGAACCCCCAAATAATCAAGCCTGAGTGTGAGGACAATAGCCCCACAGTTACCTCAGCTTCCAATAGATATGCTAAGAATCATCTGTGTCGGTTTGCCTCCTCTACAATTTTTAATGGTGATAAAGAAGAGTCATCACAAACCTTTCAAAGTATAATTCAAAATAAATGAAAAGGAAGTAGAGGAAAGGGTATCGATCAAATAATACCACATGTTGATAAAGATGAAGTAAATGCAAGAAATAATCCATCTTATTTTGAATAACTAAGATCATATTCATTAATGATACCAAAACCATATTTATATGAAACCCCAAAATCATGGTATGATAGTTGAAATGATGACAAAAAAGGGAAAAATGGTGAAAAGGAGAAAATTAATCTAGTGATATTGACTAAAAGAATTGTTAGTTTGAATTAAAGGTCAATATAGGGTTGAGTGCAAAACTTACGAGTTATATTATAATGAAGATAAGGATATTTTGAAACTTTTGTTGATAATATATCAATATGAATTTAAAGCTAGATGTATTTTTTTCCATGGTCTATGGATACGCCTTTTCTAGATCTTTGTGAGATGTTTAATTTTAGGGATATATATATATGATACACCTATCTACTATCCAAAACTAATTTGGGTGTTTTTCATTTTATCAACTATGAATAATGGATCAACAAATAGAGTTGAATGTGGTCAATATGTACTAACATTTTATTGTTTTGAGTATAGTTTTATAAAATGGAATAATTTGATAAGGCTTAAGTTCAATATGTCATTATATGACTTATGTTCAAATGCAAAATATCTAATAGACCAACATAAGGTAGATCCAAAAAATATGCATTGGATGCATAGCCACAATTACATAGATAAGCATTGATATATTCTAAAAAATATTATGACTTTAGTAAATATATCTAATTTTTGTAGTGGTTTTATATCCAAATTATCAATCTATGTGGTATAGGAATTATAAGAATATGACATACCTATATTTTTACCTTATTATATTGAAGTATAGACAATATGAGATATAAGAGAAGAAGATTAATCCAAATGGGCTAATAGAATACCATAAACAATTAGCTAAGGTAATGATACTATAAGAAAATTTGATGTGGTAGTATTATTTCCTAATAAAACAACCAAAATACTAACACTACTAGATCAAAAGAGCTACCTAATTATTGAAATGAAAGATATTCAAATTATTAGCAATTTTAAAAACTTTTTTATCACACAATAAAAATTGTACTCAATCTAAATTATAATATTGCATTGAAACTATAAAGTTAATAACTAATAATATAGATACAATGAGCATAGACTCTAGCAATTTAATATAAAAAGTACTTAAGTATTTGTGATGGTTGTAAACAAAACCCACTTGATTAAGGGATAATGCTACTTAAAACACATGAAAGCTAGTAGGATAGTTATAAGGATTTGATGTGCTAACTTTTAGACAAATTGTAATAATCTAATGAATTTCCTTAACCTTCATCAATAAATAACACTAAAATAGGTCGAAATAATGCATGTAAGCATGAATGGTTATGGATCCTAAAACTTAGTATTGATATAAATAGGATATTTAGTTTAAGAGAAAATATTCTCCAAGGGTTTGTATTCCTTCAAAGAATCAATAATAGGAATGCAAGAGAAGGACTAAAAAAGTTATAGAAATATAAGCAAAGTAGTGAATTTTTTATTAATGGATAATGGATATCATCTTAGGGTAAAAGTAGGCCACTCTAACACACTTTACCAACACCCAATTTTATTACTATCAAGTCATTATTATAAATTTAAAGGCCTCAAGATGAGGTCAAATTATATCATTTTTGTAATAAAAATTTGTGGAGTGGTAGGTGCTAGAATGTAAATTATATATATATATATATATATATATATATATATATATATTATATATATATATATATATATATATATATATATAATTTTATTATAATTATATATTTATATTTATATTAATTTTTGTACTGATAAGGTTACTAGCATACCTTTAGATGCCTCATATGGGTTAGATAATCACTTTACAATAAAATTTGTGCAAAAATTAGTATTGGAATTTATATCTTTAGAAAAAATATTTAGCATAATTATAGTTACATATTTTCATTTATTGATTATAAAAGGTATGTCTAAAAGCAAATATGAATTCTCATCTTTAGGCAAATATAAAAATTAAAAAACACATGAAAAATTTATAAATCATAATCTTGCACTAGGTCTATCTATCTACTTTAATTCTATGTAAAAAATTATTGTTGTTTGGTGCCCTAGCATATATTGTCTCAACAATTTATCGATAATTTAACATTTCTTGATTTGAAAATGAATAATAATTAAAATATTGATAATACAATTATAAAAAAATATGTACATTAGATCTATTTATATTGAATATATATATATATATATATATATATTATATATATATATTGTTAAAATAATCATATTATATGGAATTATTCATGCATATCACTTAGTCTATTCTAATAAAGCTTTAAAAAATGGTTCAACCTCTACTAAAATACACAATTTAATATATTTATATATTTTTATTTGAAAACAAAAATTATATTCCTCATTTAGGATGTTTTGTAAATTTACATATTTCTCTGATTCTTAACCAAAGTAGAGCTTATTCCTTAAAGTTAATTATACAATAGTTTTTTATGAAATTGGCATCATAAAATAGGCTAAACGTTTGTCAAAATATCTACTTTACTCCTTAGGTAATATGTTTTAATAATTTCTATAGATAAAAAAACTAAAATCAATCAACAACGAATATTCGTATCTGTAAGATATGAATACATAATAATTGATCATATGATAAGCCTGCTCCATCATTAGCATCTACTTCCAACTTTGTGAATGCATCATCAAAGCTTTAATACATGTCAACTTTAACATATTTTCCTCATTAAAAGGTGAAGTTTTAGGTAGTTATTAGATGAAAAAACCACTTCATTATTAACGCATACATTTCATTTATTTCATAATATGTATCAACATCATAACTCTTGGACCTAACATAATTCATCAATTACTTAAAATGCCTAACAATCATAAGGATTATATTTTGACCATTATATTAACTCATAGAGTAAGGTAAAGTGTCTTGATTGACATAAAATATGACATGTGGCTAATGATACATAATGATAAAAAAGACCATGACAATGAATTATAGGGAAGAAATATAAAAAATAGGTAGGCATTTATTCGAAACATGTTTGAATGACATCACACCCAAGGACTAACTAGTTTAGTTGTTGAGGATTATAAAATTATTTGGTACATGCTAATGTACCCTATGGTACATTTTTAAATAATAGATTAGGCTTGATTCAATAGTTTAGAGTATGATTTATATTTCCCCTTTTATATAAGAGTGAATGTGCAGGAAATGCATAAGCATCATATAATTTAGAGTGCAAGTGTAGGTTGAGTAAATATGCACAAGTGTCTTGTATGTAAGAGAAAAATATGTAATGTAAATATATGTACAAGTGTCTTAGATTAGGAGTGAATGTAGAAGTACAAGAGTCATGTGTGCAAGTGTCTAGTCAAGAGTTCATCAAGTATGCAAGAGTCATGAGACTTGGCATATGGAGAGCAATAGTCAAGTACTTGAAGAGTCAAATTACTATTGCTATATTATAGAGTCAATGCTCCATAGGAAATCAATTCAATTAATTCAAGCAATTCAAGTATTCATAGTTGTAACATGAAGATGAGCAATAAATCTTGTATACATTTTGAGCAATTAATATTGTAAGTTATTTTTCATGCATAGTATATAATCGATTCAAGCTATTTACATTCATATTTTAGTATATAAATAAATATTATTTTATTTATTATATGCCTTGATATACATATTATTCTATGCATACTATTATCTTGACCTTTTATATATTGTGGTTATTTTCTATTGGGACTTGTGTGTGATAACCTATGATATTTTGTGGTAGTAAAGGCTTAAAAATCCAATAGAGGTATCAGAGCTACAACTAGACTTCATCCAATTTGATAGAGTTATTTATTAACCACCATTATTTTTTGACTTTATGTATATTTAATAAAATTGATTTAGGATATGTCCACTTTAAAGGCAGTGAAGACTTGGAATCTATTATTTTAAAGTGTCTTATTGAGTAGAGTAGACTAGGGTCTTTCCACTAGGTTGAAGAAAAACCAGTGAAGAATAGGACTCAACTAGATTGAAGGTGTACCAACTCAAGATTAGTTGGTCATTCAAGAATAAATCCAACCCTAACATTGATTTGAAAATTTTGAAGTTTTTGTAAATTAAATATTGAGGTAAAGCCACCCTGATATTGATTTGAAGATTTGCATATTGAATATTGAGGCAGAACTAGCTTAGAGATAGTTGGTCATTTACGAAAGAGCCATATTGACATTGGGTTCTCTAGTAAGGAGGATAATCATATTGGGTTCTTAGATGAGACCTAAGACATTAAATATTTCAAGAAAAAAAAAGAATAGAAGCAACGAATTAAGAAGCATTAAGACCTTCCTAAGAAAGTAGAGCAAGAAGAAAAAAGAAGTAGAAAGCATAGAACAAGAAATACGTTGAAGAACTAGATTGACTAAATATATCTATATATAATTTTAGTCTTGGTCTTGGATCATTATTTGAAGCAAATTCTTCAAAGCAAACATTTTTGTAGCAAAGTATGTTATAGAAGAAGCCTATAAGAGGCCATTATAGAATTAAGCCTACAAGAGGCCATAGTTGAAGAGAATCCCAAGAGGTTATTAAAGAGAAAATTTTAACAAGAAGATAGTGGGAATTCAATATGAGAGAGTTGAGTTGAGGGGTTTGAGAAGAAAGGTCGAAGAGACCATTATTAAAGAAAGGCTCAATAAGATATTATTAAAGAGAAAGAGTCAAAGAAGACAATCATATAGGAAATTGACCTAAGATATAGAGAAAATAAATCTATGAGATAATATAATATAAATATTGGTCATTCTTTCAAATATAAAAAGCCAAAACCGCAAAGCTCATTTGGCTAGTAAAATAAGTCAAAATCATAGAGACTAGATAATAGAGGAAAAGAGGCCATTCGGCTAGACAACAAAGGAAGTTGCCATCCAACCAACTTAAGCAAAATAAACAATAGAGGTCATTTGGCTAGATAATAGAGGAAATTGTCATACAACCAACTCAAGCCAAAGAGTAGCAAAGAAAAGACCATTTAGACAAAGAGCATAAGAAGAGACCATTTTGCCAACCTAAGGAAAAAGTATATCAAGTCTATTTGGCATGAGAATACCATATTGAAAAAAGAGTTACAAACTATGGTTGAGCATAAAATAATGTGAGTAGTGTTGTGTTCAGACTTGCACAATCAATACAATGAGCATCCTCAACTAGAATCTAGTGGTTAACCTAAAATTAGGCTACATTCAAGTTTAAGTTTTCCACCTTGTAATTTAATGAGTGATTCACTCCAATTATAGAGTGATTCACTCTATAGACAAAGCAAATTGCATTTGAGTCAAATTTTGGTAAAAAACTTTCAGAATGTAAATCTCTTTTAGTAGTTAAAAGAGAAAAGGGGATGTCTAAGTAACTTTTCAAAATTTTCAGCCAAGGTTGGAAATTTTTCTTTTTTTTTTGTATTTTTATTTTTGCATTTTTATATTGTTACTTTTTTGTTTTTTCACTGAGAAAGGGAAAATAGAAGTAAAAATGCTTACCAAAAAATAAAAATGAAGCAAAAAAGGATAGTAGCCAAGATTAACATGAAAACAATATGTACATATTTACATTTTCTTATTATTTTACTTTAAATTATCCCTTTGATATGAGCCTCGAGTGATTCCCATTTACAAAATTAGGCAATTGTTTTCTATCCAACATCATAAACTTATAAATATTAGGAATTGCAACTTGGAGTATCTGGTATTACCCACTCCAAAGAGAATCAAACTTTTTATAGCTTCCTACATTAAGCTTTATCTTCATCCCACATGAACACCAAATCACCTTTTTTTAATTCAATTTGATGGCCCCTTTGTTAGACCATATATTTTATTTTATTTTGGGGTGTACCATCCTTTTTCATGTTTTATCCCTTTATTTTTCTAGATCTCATAGAGCATTCATTATGTTTTTATCATACCAATATTAATTTCTTTAGGCTCTAATTGGTGGAATATTTAGAAAAAAGGGAGTTCCAAGTTTACTAGTACTACCACCTCCTTTCCAAAGACTAGCTTGGAGGGAGATGACCATGTAGAATTTTTAGGTGTTTATCTATCTATAATGTATTTATCAATTAATTATGCCAATCCTTTTTTGATTAGCTATTATCCTTTTCAAAATCCTCACAATGATTTTCTTGGTGGATTTTGCTAGATAGTTGCCATGGGGTAATAATTAGATGTTTTTAGGAGAATTCCATATTTCAATGTAAAATTTATTATCTTGAACCCTTTGAATATAGTGGTATTATCAGTTATTATTTTGGAAGGATAACCAAATATGGTAATGATATATTTCAAATTTTGAGTAAACACTTCTTGATTTACATATTTGATTAGTATATCCCAACCCATCATGTGAATTAATTAGTATGGTTAGAATCCAACCATGCCCTACACTAGATAAGGTAATGATTTTACTAATGTATTCTAGACCCTACTATTGGAATGTTTCAACAATGATTATGGATATTATAATCATTGGTGTTTTCTCCTCACTTCCATGAATGTGCAATAGAAATTACATTCTTTTATCTACTAGAAGAAATTGGAAAATATGATAGGCCAATAATATCTTACTTTCAAGATTTTCTATGTTATAATTTGCGTAGATTAATATCTTCCTTCATCATAATATTCCTTTATTAAGTAATTTTATTCTTATGCATCACAATAAGAGCTCATTATATCCATTCTAAATGAGTGTATTTTCTAGCCAAATATAGTGCATTTCCTTTTCTATTAACCAAACCCATTCTTTAGGCATCAAACCCTATGGAAATTGCCTCGATGTAATGTATCTCATAATATATCCCACTCAACCTAGTTTATTCTTTGTTTTATCATTGTAATGACATATCAAGGTTCTCACATAAAGTTCCACCTATGATAACTTTAGTGGGTTTTATCTCTAAGTCAAATTCTTGTATCTTGTTTATCCACACTACTCTCTTTTCACTATTTCATAATGCAATGTAGCAAATATGATGTTAAGATGGACCATAGAGATAGTGGTCTTAATTTTAGATAGGCAGTATCTAAATCTCATGTAACCTATAGGTGTATTATGAGTTTTACTGGAAGCTGAATAAGTTAGAATGTAATTTGTTCCTACAAAAACAAAAAACACTCGAGATGTCATTCACTATATGTTGCCATAAAAATCTAATAAATTTAAAGAAGAGACAATTAATTTTTTTGGTCACTTTTCTTATAGATAAAGTAAAATATTAAATATATATACGAGACACATTTGATGATGTTATATTCAGTGTAGAAATTTGATGATTGCTTACTAAAATCACTTGATGACATAGCATACATAGATTCCCATATGAAACATCAACTAGAGAACTACACAATAAATTATGTATTCAACTCTATTTCCTTCTTATCATGGTTTATAATTCATTAAAAATCCATTGATTCTAATCATTACAATTAAAGTAGATCAAATAAAATGATAGACCCTCTTGGTAGTTGATTAGACACAAGTTCCTAGAAAAGATTCATACAAAGCTATTATTTCAATCAATATGTCTATGAACTGATATTCAATGATATAACTAGTTTGATGTTTAGGTTATCCCATGATAGTTGATTGATGTTAAGGATGTCTTGTTACCTTGAGGGAATTCATACCTAGGAAAAAAAAGATTATTTTTTAGGTTGTGTGGATTTTCAATATTTCCATTTAGTCTATATAACATTGTGCTAGATTAGATCTTCATTTTTGTTCGAGAAAGAAATATTACATAGATAAAAATACTTTATTTAAAATAAAAATGGGTCATTATACAAATTCAATGACAAGTATTACTTAGTGACTATGTGTAATAATAAATATGTTCAAGTGCCAAAAGTATAACCTCATCAATTTTATCTAGATAAGCTACTTGATAAATGGTTGTAAACTCCCAAGATCATTTTCATTATGACACTATAACTATTGAAAACCAATACCTACCATTTTCATGAAGATTGGTCTACTATTAGATAAATCCATAGGAAGAGCCAACAATGCAAAAAATCAATTCATTATTATATTGGAAGGAATAATGTAGAAAACTACAAGAAGTGTTGCCATATTTTTTATTCTATGCTAAGGAGAACGTAGACAAGCTTGATGTGATAAATATAAATTACTACAAAGTCAAGGCTTTGAGGATAAATAGCACTCGCATTATAATAAGATAACCACATGGATATGCATGAGGGTTAACAAAATACAAAAGATGACAAGATGACATAGAAGGAACAAGATTTTAACTTTCCTAGGTTAATAGATGACTACATAACATGATGACCCTAAAGGTTACCAAGTTGTTGAAACTAGATATCAATGTGAATAACGAGATACAAGTAGAAATAAGTGTCAAGGCATGACCATTGAATCTTAATGGGATAAATAAAAACATAATTGTTAATATTATAATTCCAAAAAAGGGGGGGGCCCCCCCCCCCCCGCCGGGGAAATGGGGGGGGGGGGGTGGGGGTGTGGGGTGGGGGGGGGGGGGGGGGGGGGGGAGGGGCGGCGGGGGGGGGCCCCCAAAAAAAAAAAAAAAAAAAAAAAAAAAAAAATGTTAGCTTCTCTTCTAATCCCAATTGATCACCCTAGTGACACATCACCTGCATCTTAGCTATTGGACACAACCATGATAAGATGATCAATTATTAAATATTTTAGCTCAATAACCAAGATAGGACATGATTCCAAAGGGTATGTAAATAGATAGGTTTATGAGAAAGATATATGAGTAGGATAAAATATAAGCATAAAAGTGACCAAAATAAGGATATGGGACAAAAGGCAAAAACAAATACCTCATCCATTTTACTTATGTTCTATGGATTATAGGAGGAAGATGATTCCATTGAAAAATACCAACTATTGCAATAAGGGGCAATAAATGAGCATCCAAAAAGTAGAGTAGATAGGAATTAATAGGCTTAACAAGATACCATAGAATAAGATTCAAAAGTAGTAATCTTAAATTCTCTATACAATAAATTAAAGGTCCCACATTTGTGGGAGATGTAGTCCCTACGATTAATATTTTTCCACAACCATGCCTATTTTTACTTCCATATCTTAACTTACTATCACCTATTCTACTCTATGGTATTTGGTTTCTATTGAAGTACCTATTTTTTATCCCTATTTTTTTAGCCCTATCTTCTTCCTCTACTATGTACACCTCATCTTCAACTAGTGCATTGACCATCACAACAATGACGATGGAACAATCTGCCACCTTATATTTTATGATTTTAGATACTCCAATTATCTTTTCATCACATCCATCCATAATACCATCCACAATTATTTCCACTTTAACATAGTTGTCACACCCACCATCCAATAAAGCAATTATGACATAGTCCACTATTTTTCATAACGTCCCATCATCCACTCAAATTATTTCTTCTCAATCCACTCAATAAATTTTCTATGAGTTTTAAAAAAATTCCATTCTACATTAGACCTCCCAAATGAGTGCAATAAATATGTTCTAATCATGTATAACTATAGTAGTGTTGGAAATTTTGAGTCCATAGAGTTGTCATTGATGTCAAGGCATGAAGTTGTCATTGATGTCAAGGCATGAAGTTGTCATCGATGTCAAGGAGTGAACCACCGTTGATGTTAATAGGTTAAAATGAGCAATGCAAGAGATTGACAAAATAATATTATGTGAAGCAAAATGAAAGGTTTTTTATTAAAACCATGGTGGCACAAAAGGTGTTTATTAAAAACCATGATGGCATAAAATGTTTTTATTAAAACCATGTGGGAAAAAATAAAGGTGTTTATAAAGACCCAAGGATGCTTTTTTTAAAAAAGCCAAGGATGAAGATTTAAATATTTAAATTCAAATGAATTTAAATTTTATAAAATAAATATTTATTTAATTACTTAGGGTTCAACTCTAAAGTCATAGCACCGATGTTCGAAGTCGAACACCATCACCGATGCATTAAAGGAAACCATAGGTAATATAAATATTGCCCCACCCAAAGCAAAACAATAAAGTAATTCAAATTTTGAATCGTGAGATATTCACTATAGTTTCATGGAAGAAACAAGAGGAGATAGTGTGCTGATGTCATCCAAAATTTTGGGTGGTTTCAAAAGAACAAGTGAATCACCATTAACCACCATACGGTGGCTAGTACAATTGGCAGTGCTTGGTTTTAGTGGTGGAGAGGTCACGGGTTTGAAACCCGACGACAGTAGGCAGATAAAAGTTTTCACATTTTTTTGGTGACACCAACGAGAGGGTAAATAAGCATGCGGGTTCTTAAGCTCCCACATGGGCACTTAACTCATGTGAAAGCCAAGGCCATGGCTAAGGCGCTAAGGGGAGGCAACATCTTGGGTTTGAATCCCACAAAGGGATAAGGTATTGATTTTAATTGCCTAAGGCTATGAGAGAATATTAGGAGGGATAAGGTGATGATTAAAGGTGGATTTTACTTTTAAGCTAAAGTGATTTTTAGGCATGATAAAAGGTGGTTTTTTATAAAATAAAACTAAGGTAATTAATTTTATCTTAGAAGAATAAATTGCATTATTTTATAAAGTATTTTATTTGATAAGTGCAATTTGAGAAAGGATTTATAAGTAGTAATTGATTTATATTTTATTAAAGAGTTTTTGATGAAAATTATGATGTTGGAATTTATTATTAATATAGAGCAATAAGGTGTATTTGTGATTTGAGTTATCATTTTATTTTGTGAAAAGTGTTAGGGTGTTAATTCTTGTCATCTAACCCTTTGTACTTGGCAAATAAAGTTGTGATATTTGATCTAGGTTTTGAAGGTCATCCTACTTCAAAGAAAAAGGTATGGGCATATTCTTCTTTGGTTGAGTTGATTGGTTGGTTTTTTGAAAAGCAAATTTGGAGTGAAAATGACTTAATTAGGTTTCCTTGTTGAGTTGTTGAGCTATATGAGAATATTGTTTTATAAGCATTGTTGAGTGTGTTTTAATGCTTCAAGGTTTTTTGGAATAAAGAGTTGATTGATAAAACCTTGTTTGATAAGCATTGTTGTTGAAGCCATTGATTGAGTGAAGAACTTGAACTAAGGGTTTCAAATATTATGAATATTATTGTTATGTGAGGTTGGTAGATAAGCATTTTTGGAAATATTTTGAGTGAGTGTTCATATGCTTGGACTAGGGTTGTGAGTAAGGATAATTTCATTGAGTGATTTATTGAGTAGAGTTGTTTGAGCCTAGTCAAGTGGATGTGTGAAGTGATAGCTCAAGTTCTATAAAAAAATTATTCTATATTTTGAATTAATTTAAAAAAAGAGGTTGAGTATTGATGAGTGTAAAAAATATTGAGTCTAACAATTCTCTTTATGTTTCTAGGATATTGGACAAGTTCTAGTGTTGACTTGTTGAACATATTTAAGGTAAGTTTTAGAGAAGACTTGTGGATAGATTTGTGTGAGCTTTAGTGGAAGCTTACAATACAGATTTGAGGACATAGATTGAGTATAGATCATAGGATAGAGTTTGTTACAGATTTGAGGACAGGTTTGTATCATACCAAAGATAGAGATTGAGGATAAATTTGTGCTAGATCGAAGGACTGTGTTTAGTACAAATTTGAGATAGAGCTTTGGAGGTGTCAGATTTGAGGACAGAGGTCTCCAGCTAGAGCAGGGAGGACATGTGTCTTTTGTGGATAAAATTCCACTTGCTAAGGGTAGTGGAGGTAGAGGTCTTCTAGAGGATCACCAACCAGAGCAGAGTTAGGGTATTGGTGTCTCCTATGGATAGAGATCCACTAAATTGATTAGGGGATTGGTGTCTCCTTTGAATAGAGGTCCATAAACATTGTAGGGAAAGGATTCCCAAGATAACTTATTTGAAAAAAAAATTATAAGGAATATTTTCTCCATGGAGTAGCCCACATTGGGTGAACCATGTTAAATCATGTCTCTCATGTGTGTGATGCTTTGTGTGATGTTTATTGCTTTAATATTGTTGATGTTATCATTTGGATTAAAAAGAAAAAAATTATCTTATATTGTTCACCCCCCCTCTCAGTATAAGCACATTTCTTCAAGTAGTACTAATAAGGATAGAAATAGGTAAGATGTTGATGAAATATCACCCAATGGTTAAATCTCTTTTCTAATTCATTCACTATTCTTATTAGATATATTAGAGAATAGAGTATGGTAAAAACAAAAGGGTATCTCTAGAAAGCAAGGGATATCATGGGGAAGTATAACTCTATTAAATCTACTATACCTTATAAAACATCTTCCTATATTTGTATAAGGATTATAAATAAAAGAAAAAATATAGTATTTTCTAAATACATCCTCATTTATCCAAGTTGATCGATAATAACTTCTTTTAATTACACGATAAGGTTTTCAATATTAGGCATAGAATAAGTTGGACTAGGGAAAATCATAAAACTAGCTAAGCATGCCACCATGGCCATTTATATTATTTATTAATTCTCAATAAAGAAGGAAAATAAGTACAAGCAAGGAACAGAAATATAAATAAAGTACGCAAAGGAATGAAATCAAAGATTAAAGTTAGGAATAAATAAGAAAGCCAATCATTGCAACATCTAGAATGAGAAAAGAAGGATAAAGAAGATCTAGTGATTCAAGAGCTCCATTTGTCTACCTCTATCAAGGGAATTAGATTCATCCTCAATCAAACACAATTTATGGCTAAATTCATAAACACCTTTATAAAATTGGTCAAATCAATAACCATTATGGTAAAAAATGGCGTGACTCTCACATGGGCTAAAGAAGGTGAAAATGCTTTTCAAAATATAAAATATGTTATTAATAAAGCCCCAAGTCCAATAAACCTAGATTTTTCTAAGAATTTCAAGCTATATGTGTTTGGGATAAATGAAAGCATCATTACAATTTTGACTAAAAGGATGATAAATATTAGGAACATATGATCTCATTTATGAGTCAAGTGCTTAATTATTATAAGTAAAAGTACACATTGTAGACACCAAAACAGCACCAATTCGATTATGTGGCTGCAAACACTGATCGCACTAACACACACAGCCCCCAGGGCAGCCCCCAGAGGTTAAACAGTGGTTCTAACCACTCACATAGCAGTTTTACAAGTCAGGGATCAATTTGGCACCTTTTAGACACTCTACTACTTATTTGCTCCACCTAGGGATGAGTGCAGATTTGTACTCATTTCACCCAGAGACGAGCGCATATTGGTACTCGTTTCACCCAGAGACAATTACCAGCGCTCGCTTCTAGGTGGGACGAATGCCAAGTTTGATCAGCAAAAAGTCAGATCTCGGTGCATGACAACTCAGAACTGCCACTTAGCTTT
>JAQPPZ010007108.1:0-83449 GCA_028583015.1 Wollemia nobilis | reverse complement strand
GTTTGACCTTCTTGCATTGAACCTGTTTGA
Organism: Wollemia nobilis; assembly: GCA_028583015.1. Lineage (NCBI taxonomy): Eukaryota > Viridiplantae > Streptophyta > Pinopsida > Araucariales > Araucariaceae > Wollemia > Wollemia nobilis. Next base: position 83,419 of record JAQPPZ010007108.1, on the reverse strand, counting down.
CCTTATTGCCTTGAACCTATTTGTAATTGAGTCCTACACCATTTTGCAATATGCCCAAAGTTATTGCAAATAAAATACTTGATATTGTAGCCTTTGGATGGTGCCTATATCCTAAATTCTTTCTTGAAATAATTTCCATATCCATTCCTTTCTTGAACCCTGTATTGTGAAGCTCTGTTTTCATGACCATTATGACCATGAATTCTGAATTGTGTAGCTCTAAAACCAAAACCATGTTTCTCATTTTATTTGCACTGAAAAGCTTTATGACCAATCTTGTTACATGATAAGCAATGTCCCTGAAAATAATACTTTCTTCCTTTGAAGTTTCTTCTTGCAAAATTAAACTTCTTCATGTATTTATATTTCTTTTCAACTTGATTCACCTATATCAAAACAAGATCTAAACTGAATATTTGGAGCCATAGGAACTTTGGAACTTTCCTCACAAATCTTAGGTGCTTCCTTGCTTTCATCTTTTAGAACTTCATTTCCTTTTGAGTGTGACTTTTCTTGGAAGTAAGATACAACCTTAAAATAAGTTTCCACTCATTTTTGAACCTTTTCATCTAATGCATCATGTCTTGCTGTGGTTACCCTTAGTTCTTCATTCATCCTTTCTTCTAACCTTTTTGCATTTTGAAGATCTTATATGAGATCATTGATTGTTCGAAGTAGTTCTTCTCTGATTTTGACATCTGTTTGAATCTTGTTTTCAAGATTCTTGTATTCTTATTTTAGCTTTTTGATTTATAATTTTTGTTTACTTGGCTCATCCTCTTCCTTTTCTATTACCAAAAGTGAGACTTATTTGTTTTCACTAGCATTGAGACCATTATAATCTTCTATAGAAAACAAGCTCTCAAAATTTCTTTGACAATGCATGTTTCCTTGATGTGTCATCTCATATTCACTATCATTAAAACCATTGCAATATCTTGATCTATGATCTTTTTGACCACACAAAAAACACTATTCTCTTTCACATTCTATTCCTACGAATAGATGTTCTTCCTTTTCATCATCTGGTTTGTCTCTATCACTATGATCTAAACTATCACTTGCTTCTACAATGTAGTAAGATCTCTTTGCCTTACGAACAATTTTCTTCTCATACCTGTTTTGCTTGAATCTGTCATCTTTGTTATGCTTATGATTTCCATATTCTTTTCTTCTTTGACCCTATTTTTCATCATCACTATTTTCTTCATGTGGACACTTGTATGCATAGTGACCAAGATCACCACACTTGTAGCATCTGACTTTCCTTATATCTCTAAAATTCCTTGAGTCCTTATTCCTTTTGATGAAGTTATCTTCCTCATCATTTTCTAAAACTCTATCTATTTCTGAAACTTTCCCTTTCTATTTTTCTAAAGCCTTGAATGCAATCTCTTTTATTGGAACTTTATGCTTACTTACCTTCATCTCATAAGTTGTGAGAGTACCTTGCAATTCTTCCATTGTTAGCTTGTTGACATCCATTGTTTCTTCTATTGCTGAAACCTTAGAATCATATTTCATAGAAAGTGCTCTCAAAACCTTTTGAGTAACTTATGATTATTTCATCTCAAAACCTAGGTCTCTCATGGTGTTAGTAATCTCATCAACTCAAAGTAAAAACTTTGCAATATCTTCAAAATCTTCCATTTTCAATTCCTCAAAATTTTTTCTGAGTTTGTAGTTTTTCCAACTTTACCTTGGAATCTCCTTCATAAGTATTTTGAAACTTGGTCCACATCTTATTAGCTGAATTACATACCATGACCTTTGCAAAATCTATCTCACATAGCCCACTCAAAATACAATTCATTGCTCTTGCATTGATCTCAACTAATTTCTTGATAGTATTATCTACCTTGGGATCACCTTCAACCCTATACTATTTTTCAACCATTTGCCATACCTCATATCCTTGTGATATCAAGTAGTTCTTCATCCTCATGCTCTAGAAAGCATAATTATTACCATAAAATAGTGGAGCCTTATTTGTAGATGATCCATTCTATGAAGCCATCTGTGTTCTTGTAGAATTTGCCCTCAAGTTGTTAGCCTTTATAAAGGAAACCACTCTGATACCAATTTAAGAACACAAGCTTATACTGAGAGGGAGGTGAAAAGTATAAGACCACTTTTTACTTTTTATTCCAATTCAATATTATGTTGTGTATAAATAGTAGTATCAATAGCAGTAATTAAAGCAATGCACAAAATACCATACATAATAGAGACACCACAATTTACGTGGTTCACCCAATGTGGGCTACTCCACGGAGAAAATATTTTAATAAAACTTTCTCAATCAATATCTTTGGGAATCACTCCCAATTAAAATTTTTATGGATCTCTGTCCAAAGGAGATGCTAATCCCCTAATATCAAGTTCGTGGATCTCTTCCATAGGAGAACTCTTTCCCCTTATGCTCTGGCTATGTGATCTTCTAGAAGACTTTGTATCTCTACTGCACTGACTGGTGGACCTTTCTCCACTTGAAGACTCCTCACTAAGATATATCTTCAACTATGCTAGCTACTGGATCTCTATCCATTGAGACTATATCCTCTATACTCTGTCACCTCCAAAGCTCTATAAATAGGCTCACACAGAACCTGCTCAATAGGCTCACACAAAACTTGCTTAAAAATCTCACACAAAACTTGTCAAATCTACTCAAGCAATCTCATCAAGAAATTGCCCAAATTTTCTCTAGTAAGCTCACCAATAACTTGCCCAAAATCTATCCAACAAGATCACCAAGAACTTGTTCAAATATGTCCCAAATCTATCCATAAATTTGTCCACAAATCTATCCTCAAATCTTTCCTCAAATATATCCCAACACTATCCTCAAATGTGTCCCAAAACTATCCACAAAGGCCTTCTCAAAGGCTCAATCAATCATACACAAACTGCCACAAGTTTGTCCACAAATCTATCCCAAAGGCCTTCTTCAAAGGCTCAATCAATCATGCTCAAGTAGTACTCAAATGAACTCACCAATGAATGGAAATCTCAACTCAAATCAACTTCATGGAAGCATAAACAAAATTGTTAGACTCAATATGTTCTAATATCACTCTCAACCCAAATCAATCTCAACTCAACTCAATTCAACTCATATAAGCATAAAGATAATTTTTAGAGACTCAATATGTTCTAATCTCACTCTCAACCCAAATAAATCTCAACTCAACTCAAGTCAACTCATAGAAGCATAAATATAATTGTTAGAGACTCAATATGTTCTAATATCAATCTCAACTCAAATTTGAATAATGGAATTGTTTGTTTCATAGGACTTGAACAATCACTTCACACATCACTTGACTAGGCTCAATCAAATCAACTCCACAAATCATCACAAGGGACAACTATTTCTCACAAAAACCCTAGTCCAAGCATGTATCAACAAACTCAAATGTTTCCAACAATGCTCAACCACAAATCTCACATAACAATGATACTCATGTTCTTTTATAACTCATGTTCTTTCACAACCAATGGGCTTCAACAAATATGCTTATAAAATAAGGTTTAAACACAATTCTCAATTTAGAAAACCTTGAAGCATTCAACCAACCACTTTCAAAAAGGAAACCACAAACAATCCTTTTCCCTCCAATGATATTTAAGAAATAAACCACCATAAATAATCAATAGGAGAATGTGCTCATACCTTTTATGAAGATGAAGAAACCCCTTTGGAAATCTGCCACACTCAACACACTTTGAAAAGAATAAAAAAAACTTCACTTGAAACCCTTTACAAAAACAAAAATATCTCTTTATGTACACCTTATTTCTCCTTCTAAGCAATATAATCAAATAGCCCTCGAAATAATATTTCCAATGATATATAACATGATATACTTTTATAAAAGGAAAAATTAGAAATATCTCCTTTTCTAAAAGTGCACTATAACTCTTAGGTCCGAGGTGTATACCAATTGGTTCATCCAAACCCCATAAGGGGGCGGAGGTCCAAGGTTCAAATCTCGGGCCTCATTGGACTAAATGCTTGTCCCTTTCCTGGTGCTTTCAACGGTGTAAAAGGTTTAAAATGATTGTGGCATGGTGGTTATAGGTGCGGACTACGTGAAGATCTGTGTGGTAAATTCTGGGGTGGACAGCGCAGAATACTGTGGTGGCCACAAAAATTTGGACAGCCTGCCTGGATTCGTTGTGGCAACCGATTCCACCATGTAAATTCAAAAAAAAGAAAAAAAGAAGTGCACTATAACTCTTAAACTTGCCTTCTGATTAAATAAAAAATATTTAATCAAACATTTTCCTCAACCACACTTTATTCCTCCAACATTAGGCAATAATAAAAAATTATTTTAATAAAATGTTTACTTGCCTCTAGAGGGAATCAAACCCTTGTCACTTCCTGCACAACACTTCAACCGCAGTGCCAAATACTAGGCGAGCTACTCGCTCACATAATATGGAGAGCGAAGCCTCTCCCCTTATCTCGCTATCGTCTTGCTCACATCAAAACATGGGCCAAGACTTTACTTCCTTACTCCTCGCAATTCACAGTCGATGGAATCAAACACATGCATATCCACTAGCAAAAACCTTAACACTCCCAAGATCACCGTTGGACCATGCTGTCACGTCGAGGAAATTCGACACCTACGAATAGATGCTCTCTTCGAATCTTGCGTAGTGGCTTTAAAACAAAAAGCCCTTTGCATATATATATGCAATCTCCTTTGTAAGATAATAAGTGTCGATGCTTTTAAATTTTAGTAATTACCTTTGATAGCTCATGAAATTTATGACGTCGGCAATAATTTTAATTTTAGTTTTAAAATTAAAATTTAAAATTTAAATAATTAAAATTTAAACTAAATATTTAAAATCAAATATCTCCATCACCGGGGCACCTTTTTCGACAAAAAAAAAGCCTAACTTGGGTTTCAATAAAAAACCAGTTCAAATATACCATCCATGGTTTTAAATAAAACATTTTATTTTACCTACCTTGGTTCTCACAAAAACCCTATATATATCCATACCCTCTGAAATATGAATGTTTTGGTCATCAAAACTCAATGTGTTCCTTGGGACATTAATGTGACATCAATGACAACATAAAACAACTCAAATTGCCAACAACAATCCCATAATAGAAGAGCACTTATTAGCATAAACAATGAACAAGTCAATATTAGGATTCTCAATAATATTTATTGGGGTAAAAGAGGGAATCCAATCCTCTATTTATAAGAGGTTTGGAGGGCTAAAGTAGGAAAACAAAATTTCATTGTGGACAAGGGCCGATGCCAAAAGGGGATGATGAGGGGAGGGATTTTTTAGATAAAACCCCCTAAAATGCCAAATCCATACCCTATCCTTATAGGGTGTGAATTTTTCAATCTAAATTATTGACTCGTATAGATCGGGTGTAAATTTTGTAAGGCTTGATAAACTGGACAAAGGAAGAGGGGAAAAGGGGCCCAATTTTGTACTTAGCAATTTTGGGTGGCTTCTTAAGGATCTAAGGAAATATTGACACATTTTTATAGGTCAATTTTCCATGTCTACATCTTGAAAATCTTTAGAGATATTTTTGATATATTTTTCAAACAATTCTCTATCTACATTGAGAAAAAGGTCACAATTAGTGACCTATACCAACTTAAACAATCTAAAGATAAGAATTTTACCAAATTCTTAGAAATATGGTGAGTGCTAGTGGGGAGACTCCACTATGTACCCACACCAAGATACCTTTTAGATATGTTTATAGGAAGCCTTAATGAGCAATTTTCCTATTTAGAGATGGCCAATTTTTTTTCTTTCGTAAATGTAATTGACAAGGTCAAGAGAGTAGAGATTGCCTTTGTCAAAAGAGGGCAATTTAAAACCAAATTGTATAAGAATGTGGATGAGCCTTTTTTCAACTAAAGAGGTAGTACAAGAGGATGACTGATCCACCTTATTATACAATTTAAAATATAATATGAAGTACTCTTAAGTAGATGAAACTATTTTATCCATCCTAGATAAACTCTTGAAAGACAAAATGGTGGAACTTCCACTTGCCAACCCTTTAGAACCTAGAAGAAAAAATCTCCTTAATTTCATACTAATGAACAATGTACCTTCCACTAAATTAATGGTCATAATATTGATAAATGCACGATCCTTATAAACCTAATTAATAAAGTTCAAGTTGGTCTTAGTAGCTCTAATTCTTAATTTTCTTCCAATCAATACCTTGGAATTTTCTAAAATCTATTTCCTAATCATAATTATAATGAAAATATAATTAATAATGTTCACTATAGGAATGTCCCACAACCAAATAAAAGGATGGTTAGGATACTCCATTCTTCTAATTATATCTCTCCATTTGTGTTGTAACCATACAAAAAAATAAATCCTTTATCTAATCAACCTTCTAGACCTCCTTTGGTCCTTCATGCAAAAATAACTTCTCCCTACAAAGGACCTCCATTAATAATCCAATCAGGAGCTAAGGCTAAGGGTAGTTTTAATTTAATCCATCAAATTAAAAGTACCTTAGCCAACATCTCCTTTCTTGACCTTCTTTGGACCTCTCTAACCATAGAGACATCTTAAAATTTTGATGGAACAACTAATTTTTTAATACCTCAATCTAAATAATCTCACTTATAAAATGGGAACTATTGGAGCTAACCATGCAACTATATAATTCCATAATTATGATATCCATTATTATTCTATGGTTAAATATTTCCTATTATATATCATAGGCCATATCGATAATAAATTTATCAAGAAAATCCTAGTCGATGATGACTCTAGCCTCAATGTTTATAACCTAAGATTCATTAGTTATTTTGGTCTAACAACACATGATTTGGAGAAATATGATCTTATGATATGTGATTTTGATAATAAGAAGTATGAGTCTAGGGGTACTATAGTATTACACCTTAGAGTTAGACCTTGTATTCTCAAAAACCTATTCTATATCATTCCTTATGAATTAACCTACAAAATTATTCTTAAGGAGGCCATGGATCCATAAGATGCAATCCATCCTTTTAATTATTCATAAATGTGTTAAATATGAATACAAAGGTAATATTTATCATATTCCATATGACCTTGAATTCTTTGTCTACTACTAGGTGATCAAGATTGAGAACCCACAATCTCATCATTGTCCTTCTCTTAATTCATCTCTCGAATCCTTTTTTCTTCTTCTCAATTTCCAATGATTGATTCATTGAGGTCTCACATATTAAATTATTCACCTAATGTTGAATCTAAAGGTCAAATCTCTAATCGAACCAATATTAAAAACAATGTTTAATATAATAATCAAATTTTATTGAAACTATCTAAGATTACCTTATTTTCTTGAACCTTAGGCTTATCTTTTAGTAGTAAGGGTGAAAAATGTACAAATAGAAATTTTCTCCTTCATTTGTGTTTGTAATACTAATGATGAGAAGATCGAACATATTAACCCTTTTCTAGTTGAATGAGCTTAATTCTTCTTGTTGAACTCATATTCCATTCTCTATAAGATGATTTCTAACATAGGATATCAAGATAAAGATTTGGTCTTTATGAGTAGGGCATCAAATAGCTCCTATAGATCAAAGCTTGGATAGGATACTATGAGATAGATTATATTCCTTATCATAGTTAACCTTTATACCCACTTTCTATTTTGATGGAAAAGAGGAAGCCATCCTTCCTAATAAAGCATCACATGATGACATTGTTTCTTTATATAGATTGGACTGAGGTGGTGAGGATGATGATAGGTTATCATTCCTCATAGGTCCTAGCTCATTTTGGTTTATACAATTTGCCATTGTAAATATCTTAAAACTAGCCTATCCTAAAGTTATTACTAATGAAAATAAATATGATATGGAGGATATCCCAAATGATCCTCCATAAGATGGTCCCTCAAACAATCTAAGTCAAAATGACTTATATTTTAGTGGATATTTTTTCCAATTATGATTGTTATCTCATGAAAAAATGATTACAATTAGCCCATACCTAGATCTTGTAGATATTGATATCCTAGGAGTGTTGATAACCCCCCATAAATATGAGCCTTGTATTCTGATTAGAAAAATTCTTGAAATTACTATTGGGATTATTGAATACCTAAGATCCTTAAAGTAGACAAAGTCTTGACCCTAATTGAGTATGAATAATACATAATATTTTGATAGATTTAAAAGGCATATTTGCTTGGTCCTATGTTGACATTCAATTTTTTATTCTTCCCTAGTTGTCTTCCACCCCGTTGTAACTCCTAGTATAAAACCCATAAAGAAAAAATCACAGAAACCACAAAGAGAAGCTTCAAAAAATTCTCAATATTAAATTCATCAAATCCATTGAATGCTCTAACTAGATCTCTAATACTTTTTCTATTGCTAAGAAAACATATAGTATTAGAATATATGCTAACATACATGATAACAATAAAAATATCCCAATGATGTTTTCCATTTTTTCAAAATTGAGATAATCATCAATTTCACTATAGGATGTGGAATGCTATCTTTGATGGATGGATTCTCAGACTATAATTACATCAAAATAACTCTTGAGGACCAAACCAAAATATATTTCACCACTTCATGGGGAACCTTCTACTATAAAGTAATACCTTTCAAATTGAAGAATGCAGGAGCTACCAACCAAAGAGCCATAACATACATCTTTTACGATGTGATGCATTACATCATGGAGGACTATGTCAATGATTTTCTCGGTTGGCCTTTAAAATAGGAAGATTATGTTTGAGATCTAAGGTGTATATTTGAGTGACTACAAGATTACAAGCTATATCTAAAGCCTTAGAAATGCATCTTTGGGATTACATCAAAAAAATTTGATATTCATCATATCCTAACATGACATCAAAGTTTATCCTAATAAAATATCGAATATAATTGATATGATACCCCTTCAAACTTTAACCCAAATTAAGAGTCTCTAGGAAAAAATCCAAGCCACACAAAGAGTCATATTCCATATTACAAATAAGTTTCAATACTTCACGAAGATTTTGAGAAAGAATGTGGTCTTTGGTTGGGATGATGACTATCAAGTGATGTTGTTGCTCTTAAATCCTCCTTTTATCTACTATCATCCTTGTCCCTCTCAATCCTTCTAGACCCTTATTACTATATATAGAAACAAAAAACCATACCATAGATGATATGTTGATGCAGTATGATGACCAACATAGAGAACAATCCATTTTATATAGCAACAGAACTTTGGTTAAATACAATGTACACTATACCACTTTAGAGAAGCCTTGTCTTGTCATAGTATTTTCTTCCTAGAAGTTTCACCACTACATGATTAGCTATAAAACCTTTATTATTGCAATGGTATATCCCTTGCATTATCTCATACCTAAGCATAACCTCTCAAGATGAACTACTATGTGGGTTATTGCACTTAATGAATTTGATTTTGAGTTTTTCAATCAAAAGTGTATGAAAGGTCTAGTCCTTACTAACAACCTAGCAATTATACCCTTAAAAAATAGTCATCTCTTAGTAGTAGACTTACCAAATGAGTTAGTATTGAACCTAGAAGTAACTCAACCTAATTATTTGACCCTATATTTTGATGGTACTAGATGTGTCAAAGGAAAAGGGTAGGAGTCTCAAAGGAATGATAATCAGATCATTCCAAGCTGCAAGGATCTCAAGTGTTAACAGAAACACCACATTCAACAAAAATAAGAATATAAAAGCAAATTGACAGCATAAGCTTACAAATAGATATGCAAACAAGAGAGCAACAATATCATATATTATATCTGAAAAATGGAGCACTAAGTACAATTAAGGTGCCTTGCTTATATAGGCAAGGATGATCAACCATAGCCGTAGGATAAAGCTAAGGACAAATATCCATCGTACAAAAGGAATATGTGATATGGTCCATAGATATGTAACTGCTATGGAAGAAATAATATCAACCCTCCAAATTTCACCCCTAGGAATAGTCAAACCTAAAAATATCCCCATAATATCTAAGAAATAAATATGTAACATCTCATAATATCTAAATAAGATAAATGAAATATCCACACATAAGTGGGTGGGGAAAATACATGGAATAACTAAATAAAAGGAAAATAAATTACCTAGGTGAATATGAGCTAAGGTAAACAACCTACTCTAACACCCCCCTCAAGTGAAGCTAGGTGTCAAAAAATAAAGTGGCATATCCACAATATGAAACTTGGCAAAAAGGCTAGATTAGGTACTCATGTACAATGTGTATCCAAAAGCTCCTAAAATAGAAGGTAGAAAACCACGTGGAAAAAAAAACATCTAGCTAGAAAGAGAGAAGAAAAAGTAGGAATGGATCCAAGGAGTGCTCCCAAAACCCCCTAGGATGACGAGCTCCATGAAGAAGTCCTATGAAGAAGTGGATGCCTCTGTGATGAACAATGTGTCTCCCATGAGGGAGAAAGTATCCATGAAGCATTCATCGAATGTCTTCCCACTCCAAGTGAGTGTGAGAGGATGGGAATAAAATATAGAATGATGATGTAGAATCCTTCAAACTAAGCTAAAGTGAAGAAGATGTCACCAATAAATTATTAAATGAATCTCCAAGAATATAGAATCCTAAACCAACACCAAAATAGGGTAGAATATAGTCCCAATAAACATATAAAAGATCAATGTGCACAAAACCATGAGTGTGCAAAAGTGGAAGAGATGTGTGAAGAGCATACATCAAGGAAGAATAACCATTTTCTTGCTGCATAAGTGATGATGAGTCCATGGAAGCATCAAGAGAAAGAAGTGGAGGCTTATAAGCCTCAAAAGAATCAACATGGTCTTCAGGATCTCCAAGTGAGAGTCCAACCGAAGATAAAATCTTTGTATCCAACTCCTGTAGAAGTACATCATACAATGTGAAAGAAATAGGAGAAGAAAATGGTGGACAAGGTGGCTCACTCAAAGAGGGAGGGCACACCAAAAAAGAGTCCACAAAGGAAGAAGTACATGGAGGATATACAATGTATACATCATCATCAAATAAATGAGTGAGGTCCTCATACATGTCAAGAAAATCACATGTGGGACTCTCAATGAAGAGAGAGTCAACACCATCCAAGAAGTCATTTATATGTAAGGATGTAATATGCCATGAAATATCTGTTGTACATGCTACAACATCAATATGATAATCCAAATAAGATAAGTGTGGAGATGTATCTTGTAAAATATTTGAAGTAGGTACTATAGCATCAACCTCATCATTCAAAACATCATGAGATAGTGACTCCAAAAACAAAGGTGAAATATCACAAATGATGTCCTCCATGCAAGCAATTGTAAGAGAAGGTGCCTTGGGTAAAAAAATTATTTTCAACATATGGTAAGCAAGGTGAGGTGTGTTCTTGTGAACTCCAATAAAATTTTGAAGCTCCTCACAAAATAAATAATAAAGCATGCTAGAGATCCTTAAATTATTCATGAGACATGTCCTATACTCCTTATCCTTCACCATTGGTTTGGGTTTTGGAGTTATGAACAAAGGATACAAACCTTCATTTTGACATAATGAACAAAGTACCTTAAACCATGCTTCAAAAATTTCAGCATTTGCCTCTATACTAAGTTTAAAAAAGGAAGTTTCCAAGATGTCCTCAAAATTAGAAGAGCCCCCCCCCAAAATCAAATGCCATTATAATGTTAAAGGTCTAGTTTGATGTCACAAGGTGGTGCAAAATACCACAAAATAACATCAATGCACAAATGAAGCCTCTGAACTCTGAAAAGTCTCCAAAGGAATTACCAAAAGAGTCCTCTCCTTCAAACTAAGTGCCTCAATGAGGAAGATTGGCACAAGAGGATGCACCAAAACAAAGTAAGGGAACTCAAAGACAAAGGACTCCCCAAGCACAATAATGTGTAGGCTCCACCAATACCGAACACCAAGTAAGCTGATCACAAAGTTCCAAACTAAATGGACAAACAGAAAATGAAGGAAGATGGGACTTTATAACAATAGTCCATATACCGGTTCAAGTGCAAAACCCTTTTTCACAATGCAATATTGAGAGTGCAGTCATAAAATTATTATAACTGTCTAAATACAGATTCAAAAAATCTGAAATTTTATAGACATATCAAAAAAATTATTTTACAGGCTTGGTAAACATTTCGCTGAGCAACTCCCAATATTTGTCCTAAAATGATGAGTTTACTAAAAATAGTAAAATCATTGTAATTACCAGAATACACATCCAAATGATCTAAAATTTTATGTTATGGTCTATAATATGATTTTACACATTCCGTAAAAAAATATGCAAAAAAAAAAGACTTTTGGATTAAGATATATCCAAATTACTAAAAAATTGTAGGTTTTTGTAAAAGTAATATATCTTGAAGAATAATGATCCAAATGAGCTGAAATTTTGGGCACAACTCAAATGAATGCATCTAAATACCTCAAAAAAAATTTGTGGAAAAATGGAATTTCTATCAGGAGATACATGCAAAATATAAAAATGGACTGGGTTGGTGACCCTGCCAAAAAAGGAAATGCTCAAGAAGAAAAATGCTTAAGACAAATACAAGGGAATGAGGCTATTGCAATATGAGAATAAGAGATTTTAGGAGGCTGGTGATGATATTACAATGGAAGGAGTGACACAAACTAGCCAAAAAACTCCACCAAGGACCCGATCACAAAAACCAAAGCTTCCACACTATTCTTCGAACCTACAAGAGAAACAACTGCACAACACTCACAAATGGATGACTCCAACACCTATCACTCTGATTCCATGAAAAGAATGATAATAATATCATTATAAGCTGCAAGGATATCAAGTGTTAATCTGAAAGCAAATTGACAACATAATCTTACAAATAGATATGCAAACAAGAGAGCAACAATATCATATATTAGATATAAAAAATGGAGCACTAAGTACAATGAAGGTGCCTTTATTATATAGGCAAGGATGATCAACCATAGCCGTAGGATCAAGCTAAGGACAAATATCCATCGTAAAAAAGGAATATGTGATATGGTCCATAGATATGTAACTGCTATGGGAGAATGAATATCAACCCTCCAAATGTCACCCCTAGGAATAGTCAAACCTAAAAATATCCCCATAATATCTAAGAAATAAATATGTAACATCTCATAATATCTAAATAAGATAAATGTAATATCCGCACATAAGTGGGTGGGAAAAATACATGGAATAACTAAATAAAAGGAAAATAAATTACCTATATGAAGATGAGCTAAGGTAAACAACCTACTCTAACATGAGTCATCCTAGTCACTCCTCAAAAAAAACTCATCCATTTGTTATTTAAGCTTAATTTGTTTTTAATCAACACTACCATTGAGTATGAAGCCCTTATCCTAGGTCTCCATTTAGCATTAGCCTTTTAGGTTAGGACCTTATCTATCTTGGAAACTCCCACCTTAAATTCAACCAAGTCAATGGTATTTTTCAAACAAAAGATGAAAAATTAAGCTATACAAGATATTATTGATAAAATCATGGATTCTTTCAACAAAATCACCATTGAAGCTATCTGCTAGGTGTAGTAGCTACCATGCTAATTCTATAGCCTTGGTTGCATCCCTTATCATCTTAGATCTGAATGATGAATAAGCCATGATCATCATTCTATATATTAAGAAACCTTCAACCTTAGAGCCTCGCCAAATTTCTTTAGGAGTATTTTCTATAGAAACAACTTTTGATGATGCTTGGTATAAGGATATTTTTGATTTCCCTAGGTATGATGTGTTGCTTGATCATTTGAATTTCAATGAGTGCAAGAAATTTAAGTAACACTCCTATAGGCATGTCAACATTACTAATATATTATACTATCATACCCTTGATGGAAGTTTTCTTATATTCCTAGCCTCAAATAAATCTTAAGAATTCATTAAAGAGGCTAATGATGGATCATGTAATGGTCACTTCAATGGTGTCCCCATTCCTAAGAAACTCCTAAAAATGGATTATTATTGGATTTCCATGAAAAAGGACTCTTGAAACTATATGAGAAGGTATGATAAATATTAGAAGCATGATAATATTATCTACACACCTCCCCAAGCTCTCTAATCCATAACTTCTCCTTGGCATTTTTCCATATAGGTATTAGACATCATTGGGAAGATCAACCTATTGTCATATGATGGGCACTAGTTCATCATCATTGCTACTTAGTAATTCACTATATGGGTTGAAATGATATCTTTAGCCTCAATCATTGGATTCCAAGTCTTCAAGTTTATCATTAAACAAATCGTTAGTCATCATGGCATCTTGTATGTGTTAATCCTTCATAATGGAACACCCTTCAATAACAAGGATGTTCAATAAAATTGTGCTAAATACAAGATTTAGCATAAATGGTTGTTACCTTACTATCCCCAAGGCAATTACTAAGGTAAATATTCTAACAAGACTCTTATTAATATCCTTGAGAAACTCATAAATAAAACTATTAATATTGGCATCTCTAGTTGTATCCCATTTTGTGGATCCTATTGGTCCAAAATCTATCTGTGCTAAATCATACGCCCAAGACTTGGCTAACACTCAATGATCAGAAAATATGTAGAGCTTAACTAAGTCAATATATAGAGAATGTTGGTTCCTATAGGGTTCTAATTATCTAAAATATATGATGGGGAGGAAAAATGTGTAAGAAAGAAATAAATGTAGCTGAGGCAAGAAATTAAAAATGGTATAGATTAGGAAACAATAGGAAGCATACAAATATCATGGAAGGAAACAACTATTAAAACCTCCTAACAAACCAACCCGTCTTTATCATATGTAGATAAATATTAATCAATATTTATTTCAATAGACTATATGTTCCTGGATTAGATAACAAACATGCATAAGAATCCAAAAAGCATAATTAATGTCATGCACATTCATCTAGCTAAATAGAAACATGCATCTATTCATACATACATTTTTTGCAAGATGTTGAACCAAAGGCCAAATAAATATTCATGTTGTTGCTTCTTAAAACATCTTTATACATATAACTTGCAAGTGCCTAAGAGCCGACCATTTCACAAGGGGTCATTGCTCTTATTTATAATACCTCTATGGCTCAAAAATTAATATACAAAATAGCTTTTATTAAAAATAGTTACAACAAAATTCTAGGTGGCCAGGTTTATAAAATCATCATGCAACATTACTGATACAAAAATAGGATTGAGTGCTTGATTTTTGACTATTGATGAAGTGTTTCATGCATGTAGATTAGTAGTTGGGTGAGATTGAAATCTAATATATTCCTCATTCTTGAACACATTCATCACCCTTGATCTGTAATAGTCATGGTAAAATAAAACCTAATAGAATATTCCATCTATCATAAACTATGGCAATCATAGCATAGAGACATGTTGCAATACCACATATCACTTTTTTCCTTGGACATCTCAAGCCTTTATGACCATGAAACAACATGTCATGATGTCATGATATTTTCTTACCTTAAATTCTTTTGGGATTCTACAATTGTGACTTGGATATGTGTTGCGATGTCACATTATTATCTCATCTTACATACTTTTCAAGCTTATTTGGTTGTAATATGGGGACACATCATGATGTTGAACCTTATTTTTTACTTTTGACTTGACTACCTTTAACAATCATGATGCAACGATATATCATGGTTCCATACCACTTCTTTCTGCTTCAAATTTCTTGAGCCTTTGATGCAGGAGCATCCAGTGGCAGCACAACAATCTTGCATCACCAAAAACAAAAAGAAGAAAAAAGAAAAGAAAAATATTCTAAGTGTTGAAATGTGTCGTGATATCATGACATAAAAGATGTCGCGATATCGCGACATGTTTCGAAAATTATTCCAAGTGCTGCAAAGTGTTGCGATATCACGACATAAAAGATGTCACGATATCGTGACATATTTTGAACAAAGGCGAGGGCAAACGAAAGCCTGACATAAAATATGTCGCGATATCGCGACGTATTTTGAACCAAGGCGAGAGCAAACGTAAGTGTCACGATATCGCGACATACAAGTTGTTGCGATATCACGACGAACTTTGAACAAAGTTGAGAACAAACGAAAGTGTCATGATATCGCGACATAAAATATGTCACAATATCACGACGTATTTTGAACCAAGGCGAGAGCAAACGCAAGTGTCGCGATATCGTGACATAAAAGTTGTGATATCACAACGAACTTTGAACAAAGTTGAGAGCAAACGAAAGTGTCGTGATATCATGACATAAAATATGTCGCGATATCGCAACGTGTTTTGAGCAAAAGCAAGAGCAAAAGGAAGTGTCACGATATCGTGACATAAAAAGTGTCGCGATATCGCGACAGGTTTTAAACAAAATCCGAGAGCAAAGGAAAGTGTCACGATATCATGACACATTGGCAAAGAAGAACAAAAGCTGAAAAAGTGTCGCGATATCGCGATAGGTTGACTCAAGAGAAAAAGTGTCACGTTTTCGTGACCCGAATAGAAGAGAGAAGAGCGGGATGAAGCGATGTTGCGATATCGCAACATGTTACTTTTTTTTCGTGGACCGTTATAGAACTACATTTGATAGTTATCAAAAGCCGATACAGCAGTTACCAAAAGTTGGTACAGCAGTTCCAAGGGATCGTTACAGTAGTTACAGAGATCGTGGCAAATGGTTGCTGCAAGGAGAAATTGTCATTATAAAAGGAGATTACTCGGAGGATCTGTGTAGGTTGGAAAGATGAAGACTGCAGCTTCTTTTGTATTTTTTGTACTTTGTAAAATCTTCCATGGTTCGAAATTGTAAATATTTCCATGCTTCTAAATAAAATTGAGTCTTTTCTTTGTGTTAAAATTTGGCTCCCCATCAAGTGGTATCAGAGCGAGAAGATTATGAGTGTGTAAGTAGAGCACCGAACTTGAGGAAGCTTGCACCAAGATCTGGGGTTAAGGGTTGTGAGAAGAAGTGAAGAAGAATGCCGTCATGAAGAAACCATGGTGCTGGCAGAAATGTGGTTCCTGAAAGAGACTTTAGAGCGTTGCAGAGGCAAGTGTAGGCCCTGCAAGAGGAATTGTGAAGAGGAGTAGAGCCAAGAGGAGAAGACCAAAGTGATGATGAAGCTTGTGGGGTTGATGACCCATCAGAAGAAGAAGAAGAAGCAATGAGTTCTACGGAAGCTCGAATGATTAAAGCCATATCTCAAATTGGGAAAAGGCCGAAGTTAGACGTCTCCACATATTCTGGAAATCTAAATCCAGAAGAGTTGATTGAGTGGATCAACGATATGGAGGAGTATTTTGAATATGAAGAGGTTGAAGATCCACATCGGATAAAATTTTCAAGAACAAAGTTGAAAGGCCATGCTGGCATATGGTGGAAAGGAGTGTAGCTGGAATGAAATTGACGAGGAAAGGAGAAGATCACCAGATGGGATCGAATGGTCAAAAAACTAAAGCGATAGTTTATTCTAGCAGATTACGAATTGGATCTATTGCAAAAAATGTAGAGTTTACGATAGTCAAGCAAAACTGTCAAAGAGTATACCGAGGAGTTCTACAAAATTTCAATTAGAATCGATCATACAGAAGCAAACAAGGAGAGAGTAGCCCGTTACATAAATGGGTTGAGAACCAGCATGCAAGAAGAGTTGAGTTTGGTTCAAATGAGCACCATTGAAGATGCTTACAAGTTTGCTCTGAAGGTGGAAGAGAAACTGAACCAAAGATTTGATAGTAAATAGAGAGGAAGAGGTCATGGTGGAAGAACTGGTGGAAGAACCAGTGGAGGTAAATATGACGACTAGAAAAAGATTGGTGAAACAAGCAATCACCAGGAATAGAAATAAGAGAATACCTACCGCCCCCATAATTAGAACAATGATTACCAAAGGGGAAGAGGTAGAGGTGGACATGGATATGGAAGAGGTAGATTAAATGGAACCTGCTTCAATTTCGGGGAAGAAGGACATCAATAATATGAGTGTCCTTAACACCAAGAGGCGACGAATAGGAGGCCTAAAGCAAATGCTCGAGCTACGGTCATTGATGATGGTGTTGAATCTGAGCACTCTAAAGAAGTAGAGTGAGGAGAAGTGATGGTCACAAGGAGAACCTTGTTGAACGAAGAGAAATAACCAAACCAATGAAAGAGCCTATTCCGCATGAGATGCAAATGTTTAGGTAAAATCTATAATATTATTATTGATAATGGTAGTATAGATAACTTGGTCTCTGAAGACATGGTGACTAAGTTACGGCTGGAGAGGAGGCAACACCCGCATCCATACCGGATTGCATGGTTGCAAAAGGACCATAGGGCATTGGTCAGTGAACAATGCTTGGTCAAGTTTCAAATTAGAAGATACCAAGATGAGGTCCTGTGTGATATTTTGCCTATGAATGCTTGCCATTTGTTGTTGGGAAGACCATGGCAATTTGACAGACGTGCGACGCATGACGGACATGCAAATACTTATTTCCTAACAAAATATGGAGTGCGCCATAAATTGAAGCCATTGAAGGAGGTAGAGGAAAAGGTATGCAATAATGCTAGAATCTGTTTAGTAGATGGTAGAAATTTTTTGGATGGTCTAAAGAGGGATTCTATGTGTTTTGCATTAATTCCTATTGTAAAGAAAGAAGAAACTATAGAAATTTCAGTAGAAGTTGAACATCTGTTAGCAGAGTTTCATGATATTATATCAGATAATGTGCCTGAGGGTTTGCCGCCATTGAGGAAGATTAGTCATCAAATTGACTTAATGCCAGGATCTAGCTTACCCAATAAGGCCACCCATAGAATGTCTCCTATAGAGAATGAAGAGTTGAACCGCCAGGTTCATGAGTTGTTGAAGAAGGGATTGATTAGAGCAAGTTTAAGTCCTTGTGTAGTACCTACCATACTAGCACCAAAGAAGGGCAGAGAATGGAGAATGTGCACTGATTCAAGGGAAATAAACAAAATTACCATTAAGTATCGATTTCCATTACCTAGAATGGACGATATAATGGACTATTTGAGTGGACCTAAATGCTTCACTAAGATTTATTTAAAGAGTGGATATCACCAGATACGTGTCAGAGAGGGTGACGAGTGGAAGACAACCTTCAAAACCAAATAGGGTTTGTATGAGTGGTTAGTTATGCCATTTGGATTGACTAATGCACCCAGTATGTTCATGAGGATGATGAATGAGGTATTGTAAGACTTCCTGGAAAATTTTGTGATAGTTTATCTAGATGATATTCTAATATTTAGTAAAACCTTGGACAAGCATTTGATGCATGTTCGAACAGTTTTTGAAAAGCTGCGAGAGGAGCAGTTGTTGATAAATTTAAAGAAGTGCAGTTTTGTACAGAAGGAGTTGATATACCTAGGATTTGTCATCTCAGAGGAGGGTCTAAAAATGGACCCAGAGAAGGTGAAGGCTATCATTGAATGGCCTACCCCAAGGAATGTAACAGAGGTAAGATCATTTCATGGTCTTGCAAGTTTCTATAGAAAATTTATTAGAAACTTTAGCAGTATTTGTGCACCCTTAACAGAAACTATGAGAGGGGACAAGAAAGAATTTAAGTGGACTGCCAAGGCAGGTACCAGTATGGAGATATTAAAAAAGAAAGTGACAGAACAACCCATTCTGGTACTTACAAATTTTAATAAAGTGTTTCAGGTTGATTGCGATGCTAGTGGCAGTGCTATTGGAGCTGTATTGAGCCAAGAAGGTAAACCTGTTGCATACTTTAGTGAAAAATTAAATGATGCTAGAAAGAAATATTCTATTTATGATCAAGAATTCTATGCTATAATTTATGCTCTTAAGAAATGGAGATATTATTTTCTAGCCAAAGAGTTTGTTTTATATACTGACCATCAAGCTTTACAGTATATAAATAGTCAAGGTAAACTTAACCAGAGACATTTGAAGTGGGTTGAATTCCTACAGAGTTATACCTTTGTCCTGAATCATAGAAGTGGCAAATAAAATAGAGTTGCAGATGCCTTGAGCAGAAGGCACAATTTGTTGATAGAAATGAGAGTGGAAGTTGTTGGGTTTGATGAACTCAAGAGTTTATACCCAGAGGATCCAGATTTTGCAGAGGCATGGAAGGCATGTTTGTCTCCTACTACTGTGGATCACACTAAGTGGTTGGATTTTATGATCCAAGATGGGATGCTGTTTCGGAAGAACCAGTTGTGCATTCCTAGAAGTTCCATGCGGGAGAATATGATCAAAGAGAAACATAGCGGAGGACTAGCTAGACATTTTGGTCGTGATAAGACCATTACCCTGGTTAGTGAAAATTACCATTGGCCATAGTTACAGCCTAATGTGACAAAATTTGTGCAGGGTTGTAGAGTGTGCCAGATGGTGAAAGGAGTAAGACAGAATACAAGAATGTATCAACCATTGCCTATACCAGAGAGACCATGGGAGGACATCAGTATGGATTTTGTTCTTGGTCTACCAAGGACACAACGCATAAATGATGCCATTTTTGTTGTCGTTGACAGGTTTTCAAAGATGGCCCATTTTATTCCATGTCAAAAGACAAGTGATGTTGTTCATGTTGTAGACTTGTTTTTTAGGGAGGTAGTACGCCTTCATGGTCTACCCCAAAGCATTGTCTCGGATAGAGATACCAAATTTGTGGGTTATTTTTGGTGAATTCTATGGAAGAAGTTGAAAACCGAGTTGAAGTTCAGTTTTGCGTACCACCCGTAGACTGATGGACAAAAAAAGTAGTCAACAGAAGTTTGGGTAATATTCTATGATGTCTGGTAGGAGATAAGTCCAAGGGATGGGATTTGATTTTACCACAGGCAGAGTTTGCTTACAATAATTCTGTCAATCGTAGTACTGGTAAATCCCCATTCTAGATAGTGTATGGGAACAGCCCGAGAAATGCTTCTGAGTTGAGGCCGCTGGATAAAAGAGAAAAGCACAGTGCTGAAGCTGAAGACTTTGCAACGCACATGAAGAATTTACATGAAGAGGTCCAATAGCATATCAATAAAATGAATGCTATGTACAAAGCCAGAGTAGATCAGAAGCGACATTTCAAGGAATTCTAGATAGGATATGAAGTCATGGTTCACTTGCGCAAGGAACATTTTCCTAACAAAACCTACAATAAGCTGAAGATGAAGAGGTTTGGACCATGTCGAATCATAGGTAAACGAGATTCAGGAAATGCCTATGAAGTAGATCTACCAAGTGAGCTGAATATTTCACCTATTTTCAATATTTCAGACTTGGTCGAATATCATGAAGGAAGTTGCAACGAGACACCCAGTCTAGATTTGTGGCATATTCTAGCACCTCCTCCCACCAAAGAAGAAATCAAAGACATAATTGACACTCACACAGGCAGAAGTACCCGAAACAGACAATATTCCGAGTATTTGGTCAAGTGGAAGGGCCGACCTGTCGAAGATGCAACTTGGTTGTCCAAAATAGAGGTTGATCACCTGGGTTTTCCTTCGACCGTCTAGAAGTGAAGATCACTTCTCAATCTACCCTGGGTGTCTGATGCAGGAGCATCCAGTGGTAGCACAACAATCTTGCATCACCAAAAAAAAAAAAAAAAAAAAGAAGAAAAAAAAAAAAAAGAAAAATATTCTAAGTGTTGAAATGTGTCGCGATATCGCGACATAAAAGATGTCGCGATATCACGACGTGTTTCGAAAATTATTCCAAGTGCTGCAAAGTGTCGCGATATCGCGACATAAAAGATGTCGCGATATCGTGACGTATTTTGAACAAAGGCGAGGGCAAACGAAAGTGTCACGATATCGCGACATAAAAGATGTCGCGATATCGCGACGTATTTTGAACCAAGGCGAGAGCAAACGCAAGTGTCGCGATATCATGACATAAAAGTTGTCGCGATATCATGATGAACTTTGAACAAAGTTGAGAGCAAATGAAAGTGTTGCGATATCACAACATAAAATATGTCGCGATATCACGACATATTTTGAACCAAGGCGCAAGCAAACGCAAGTGTCACGATATCGCAACATAAAAGTTGTCGCGATATCGCGACGAACTTTGAACAAAGGTGAGAGCAAACGAAAGTGTCGCGATATCGCGACATAAAAGATGTCGTGATATCGCGACGTGTTTTGAGCAAAAGCAAGAGCAAAAGGAAGTGTCGCGATATCACGACATAAAAAGTGTCGTGATATCGCGACAGGTTTTAAACAAAAGCCGAGAGCAAAGGAAAGTGTCGCGATATCGCGACACATTGGCAAAGAAGAACAAAAGCCGAAAAAGTGTCGCGATATCATGATAGGTTGACCCAAGAGAAAAAGTGTCGCGTTTTCGCGACCCGAATAGAAGAGAGAAGAGCAGGATGAAGCGATGTTGCGATATCGTGACATGTTACATTTTTGTGGACCATTATAGAACGACATTTGATAGTTATCAAAAGCCATTACAGCAGTTACCAAAAGTCGATACAACGGTTCCAAGGGATCATTACAGCAGTTACAGAGATCATGACGAACGGTTGCTGTAAGGAGAAACTGTCATTATAAAAGGATATTACTCGGAGGATCTGCGTAGGATGGAAAGATAAAGACTGCGGATTCTTTTGTATTTTTTGTACTTTGTAAAATCTTCCATGGTTCGGAATTGTAAATCTTTCCATGCTTCTGAATAAAATTGAGTCTTTTCTTTGTGTTAAAATTTGGCTCCCCATCAGCCTTGCTACAATAATGTGGAACATGTCGCGATATCACGATACCTTATTTTTTCTTAACTGTCTATACTCTTATGGCCATAGCATGGATGTGTGTAGTGATATCGTGATTATCTTACACTCTTTCTTTTATCAAGCATTTGTATTACAACATAGTAACATGTCACAATGTTGTGCCTTATCCTCTGCTTTTAGTTTTTCCAATGCTCCAACACCATGATATAGTGATAGGTTATTATGTCACAATATCACTTCATCTTGAGGAGTTCAAACTCTTCAGATTTGTTCCTTTAACTTTTTCACCACTACCAATAATCTACCTCTTGCTATTGAGAGCAAGTTGCAAGGGTTTGTAGAGTATCCTCTTCCTGAGACCAGATTGGTTTAGAAAGTATTGAGAAATACAACCCATGGATCTTGAGTGGTGAACATTATTTTCCTTTCATGAATACCTTCATGCAATTATGATCTTGAAAAATCTTAGCTAGGGTCCCTCTGACTTCAACCCTCAGCTAGCTAGGGTCCCTATGACTTTGACCTTCAACTTTTAATCCAAACCTTGCCATTATATTTGTCATTTATTTGATATTTGTTATCGTAATCATGCAATTGTGCAATCGTGCATTGATCTGGTTGATTTCTCACTATCATCATTCATAGGGTGATATCTATTTTCTTCTATGTAGCATGATCCTATTAGTAAACCACATATTGAATTTGGCCATCATTTCAATGGCTTATCATTGTCATTGTTTCTCGATGTGCTATCCATTTATTTTGAAAAATGCAAGCATTTAATGATACCACTTTCCTTATGGTAACACTCTACCATACAAAACCATCACTCAAGGAAATTTCAACAATTTTTGATGACCTTCGAGGAACATTGTGCACGCTCATGTGATTTCTAGCAATATTTTCAATCATTCTTGTTCAGCTAGTGCACAAATCCATTCTCTACTATGTTGCCATCATATCCTAGATGATTTCACTACTTCTCAATGCCAATCTATAATTTCCAATGTATAAAACACTAAGCTCTAGAGCGATTTCATGTTTATCGATGATCACGAAGAACTATTGTGCAACGACAATGAATTTTTGATGAGGCTATCAATTTATGATGGTAATAAATTACACATCCTAAGGTTATTTTAAATTTTCAGCAACTTTTATTTATTGGTGCCATGTTAACATTATGGTCGAGCGAATTCAGTTGAGTTAAAAAAAAACTTTCATTCAAACATGGTACCCGTTTGTAAGCCTAATGGGGTGATATGTATTTGCACTGATTTTTAATATCTAAAACTAAGGATGATTTTCCTCTTCCAAAAATTGATACTCTTATCGAAACTTGTGTTAGCCATGAAGTGCTTTCTCTAATGGATGATTTTTTACGATACAACCAAATTCGAATAAATCCTGATGACCAACACAAAATAACATTCACTACACACTGGGGGAATTTTTGTTACAACGTGATGCCCTTTGGCCTAAAAAATATAAGTTCCACTTATCAATATGCTATGGCATACATCTTCCATGATTACATGCATAAGATCATTGAAGACTATGTGGATGATATCTTGGAAAAATCAAAAACTCGACAAGAGCACATTGGTGTATTGGAAAAAGTATTTGATCGACTTCTAGAGCATAAGGTGAGGTTAAATCCCAAAAAGTGTATATTTGGTGTTACTTTGGGCAAAATTCTAGGATTCATTATCTCCAAAAGAGGCATTGAGGTGGATCCAAAAAAAGTCAAAGCTATCATGGAGATGCCTTCCCCAATAAACTTGAAGGAATTGCATAGTTTACAAGGAAATATCCAATCGATCTATCATTTCATTGCATAAATTTTTGACAAATGTAAACCATTCAATCACCTGCTACAAAAGGGGTGCCATTTTCATGGATAGATAAGTGCCAAAAAGCCTTTGATGATATTAAGCAATATCTAGCTTCTCCACTAGTCTTAGCTCCTCCTCATCTGGGATCCCCTTCTATATTTATGTTTCAACAATGAACTTTGAATTAGGGACAATGCTTGCACAAAAGAATGAATAAAATTGAGAGCAAGCTATCTATTACATTAGTCGAACATTGGTAAGCTATGAAACCAGATATGCTTACGTAGAAAAATTGTTCTTAGAAGTGGTTTTTACCACTAAGAAAATTTGACATTACATTCTTAGTCACATAACATATGTCATAGCTAGATAAAATCCTCTGTGTTATATGATATATCACACTTATAATAACACCTGCATTGCTAAATAGATAATGCTCCTCACTAAATTTGATCTTGAGTTCATTAGCCAAAAATCCATTAAAGGTCAGGTCATAGCCAATCAACATGTGAAAGCTCCACTATCTAGTGATCATTTCTTGATTATTGAGCTCCTAGATGCTTTGGTATTCACTATCACTGAACAAGAAGATGTTATCCTAAAGGAAAATGATAATATCACACTATTCTTAGATGGTTCTAAGTGCAAGAAAGTTCAAGGTGTTTGGAGTTGCATTTCACACACCACATGGGGTACCTATCTCTATGTCATTCAAACTAGACTTCCAATGCACAAACAACACTACAAAGTATGAAGCCTTAATCTTAGGTCTTCAATAAACTATAGATATGGGTATTAAGCGTATCAATATATTTAGGGATTATCAACTTTTTGTCAAAAAAATAATGGATAATACCAATGAAAAGAACCTGAAAGCCCGAGGATACGAAAACAAAAAGGATAAACCAATATGCTATGTAAACGAAACTACAGATAACGCTAAACCCTATGTATTAAAAAGTGCATGAAAGGAAAGGAACATGAATGAAAATGAGATAAAAGCAGATATAGAAGATGACCCTTTTTATTGATATGCTTTCAAAGTCGTGTTACAATACGTCTCCTTCCTTTTTAGGGGATAGGAGCATTAAACATTGATTCTTTACAACTTGTTTTAGAATTCCTTCTTTCGCGTGCCCACATATAAGATGGGCGGACCAAAACATTGCCGTCGCTTGTGTTGATGAGTCTCGACTCCTCGCTGCTCCTCTAATGTTGAAGACCTGCATTCAAAGAAACAGAAAAAGAATCAGTAGCACCTGTATATGAAAATGAAACTTGTGATTCCCAAAGCTTACTATTAGTGAATGCGAAAGATAAATAGAACGATGACTGAAATGAATTCAAATAAACCGAAAACTTGACAAAAGCCTAAAAATATCACAGGGAAGACACTACAAAAAGAACAGTCAGCAAATTCATTACAGATTCGTATTCGCTCTGGGGTGGGACGAGTAAACTTGCAACAAATTAGTACTCATTTTGGGGTGGAACGATTAAACCTGCAACAATGCAGGGGGCACCCGAAGGTAGGCCGCCCATCATTTGGGACTCTGTTTCGACACCAATCCACTTGGGATGGGTCTAAAACCTGTTGTGATGTATTGTCAACAAATTAGTAGGATGTGCCAAAAATTAGGTTTTGGGTCTTGATTCGTGCTTCCAATAGTCACCCAATAACCTCCCTTTCGAATGAGATATTATGGATGTGAAAGGCACAAATCGCAAGTAAGTATGTAAAATGGCAGCACTTCATTGCTCAAATGTTCCTTCTCTGTATATCCTTTGGGTGAGGAGACTCACCATTTTATAGACCCAAGGGGTCTCTTTGAATTAACATGCGGAAGTGCTACTTAGCATTCATGCTTTTTCTATGAAGAGAAGAATTTTTACTGATCAAGGGCTTCTTAACTGCCTCTGTGCATGCCTCTGTAACTGCCTCTGCATGCTCAAAAAAACTCACTCGCACTCCCATGCAATGAAGGGATAGTTAAGTGGCAGATTTGAGTTGTCATGTGTCAAGGTTTGACTTTTTGTCGATCAAACCTTATATTCGCCCCACCCAGGAGCGAGCGCTGGAATTCATCCCTAGGTGGAACGAATATCAATCTGTACTCATCTTTGGGTGGAACGAGTAAGAAGCAGAGTGCCTAAAAGATGCCAAATTGATCTTTGATCTTCCAAAAATGTTGTATGAGTGGTTAGGACCACTTTTTAACCTTTGGGGGCTGCCCTAGGGGCTGTGTGTGTCAATGCGATCAGTGTTTGTAGTCACATAATCAGATTGGTGTTGTTTTGGTGTCTATAGATGCCCCTTTTTGGGATGTGCTGTGTGTGGCGCAGCACTGAGCAAAAATAAATAACCAAAACACTAATGATTAGGGTTTCTCAGTAACCTAACCAACTTTTGATGCCCCAAGTATGGAAAGGGCATGCATTCTTGAATCCTTGCTTCTGACGAGCTAAGGAAATTGATTTCAAGTATTAACCTGTTTTGGTGAGGTGTGACTTGAGCTTGGACATTGATCAGTCATGAATAGGCAAAGAGCGCAACCTTTTGTCTATGGGAACCTTGAGTTCATGATTCATGAATGTCAAGCATTTGATCAGTTTGTGATTATTGCTTGTTTGCTGCCCTAAGCAGGAGCATGATTGTCTTTGTCAATGATTCTTTGAATGCATGCCATTGCTTTGATTGGGTGTGTATTTGTTGATTGGTGACTAAGTGTGACTACCCCCTCAAGCGACGAATCGAAGAGAGAATGACCGACATGATAAAAGTGACGAGTTGCTTGACCCAAGATGAATTAGGTGAGGGTGCCTTCAGATGTTTTCCTTTGAATGTGTGAGCAGTTTCCCGATTTTTGGACCTATTTTTTGTGGGTGTTAACCCATTTTTTGAGTTCGTTTGGGGTTAAAATTGGCAAAAATCTGACCTCCCGTGGAGTGGTCCGGCTATGATAGCCTTGTTAGGGAGTAGGATAGCGACAATGTAAACCCCGACATCAGTTTTTTTTATGCCAAGAGGTTAAGTGCAAGAGCACTCTTGTCCGACAATTTTTATTGCTTTTTTGTGTTGTATTTTTTTTTTGCTGTTTTTTTTTGTTTTGATTTTTCTGCTTTTTTTGTTTGTTTTGAGTGGATTTTTGACCCTTTTTGGGACGCCATTTGGGGATGAAATTGACAAAAATCCGTCTTCCCATGGAGCGGTCCGGCTATGGTAGCCTTCTTAGGGAGTGGGATTATGACAATTTATGACCCCGACATCTGTTTTCTATGCCAAGAGGTCAAGTGCAAGAGCACTTGTGTTCGACAATTTTTATTGCTTTTTTTGTGTTGCATTTTGGTGCAATTTTTGTTGTTTTTGAGTGGGTTTTGACCCTTTTGGTGACGCCGCTTGGGGATGAAATTGGCGAAAATCCTTCCTCCCATGGAGTGGTCTGGCTATGGTAGCCTTCTTAGGGAGTAGGATAGTGCCAATTTGTGATCCTGATATCAGTTTTGTATGCCAATAATATCAAGTGCAAAGTCCTTTTTTTTTTGGCAGATTTATTGCATTTTTTGGTACATTTTTGGATGCAGTTTTTGTTGTTTTTGACTTTTTTGTGAGGTCAGAGGACTGTATTATTGTAGCCTGAGGGAATTTTTATGATATAAATAGATGACATTCTTTTCTTTATACACGTGTCGTGTTTGGATTTTATGTATAGTGATTGTTGTTGATGGATGTATGTTTATTTACATTGAAGGATGCACATGTTATGATGAATGTACGTGTTATGATGAATGCACATGTTTCTAGTTTATATGATATGCATATGGAATGGATGAAATGAATTTTTGATTTTTAGCGGTGGCACCATAGACTGTTTTGAACTTACTCGCACTCCCATGCAATGAAGGGATAGTTAAGTGGCAGATCTGAGTTGTCATGTGTCAAGGTTTGACTTTTTGTCGATCAAACCTTATATTCGCCTCACCCAGGAACGAGTGCTGGAATTCGTCCCTGGGTGGAACACATATCACTCTGTACTCATCTCTAGGTGGAATGAGTAAGAAGTAGAGTGCCTAAAAGATGCCAAATTGATCTCTGACCTTCCAAAAATGTTGTATGAGTGGTTAGGACCACTGTTTAACCTCTGGGGGCTGTGTGTCAATGCGATTAGTGTTTGTAGTCACATAATAGGATTGGTGTTGTTTTGGTGTCTATAGATGCCCCTTTTTGGGATGTATTGTGCGTGGCGCAACGCTGAGCAAAAATAGATAACCAAAACACTAATGATTAGGGTTTCTTAGTAACCTAACCAACTTTTGATGCCCCAAGTATGGAAAGGGCATGCATTCTTGAATCCTTGCTTTTGACGAGCTAAGGAAATTGATTTCAAGTATTAACCTATTTTGGTGAGGTGTGACTTGAGCTTGGAAATTGATCAGTCATGAATAGGCAAAGAGCGCAACCTTTTGTCTGTGGGAACCTTGAGTTCATGATTCATGAATGTCAAGCATTTGATCAGTTTGTGATTATTGCTTGTTTGCTGCCCCAAGCAGGAGCATGATTGTCTTTGTCAATGATTCTTTGAATGCATGCCATTGCTTTTATTGGGTGTGTATTTTTTGATTGGTGACTAAGTGTGCCTACCCCCTCAAGAAACGAATCGAAGAGAGAATGACCGACATGATAAAAGCGACGAGTTGCTTGACCCAAGATGAATTAGGTGAGGGTGCCTTCAGATGTTTTCCTTTGAATGTGTGAGCAGTTTCCCAATTTTTGGACCTATTTTTGGTGGGTGTTAACCCATTTTTTGACGCCATTTGGGGTTAAAATTGGCAAAAATCTGACCTCCCGTGGAGCGGTCCGGCTATGATAGCCTTCTTAGGGAGTAGGATAGCGACAATGTAAACCTCGACATCAGTTTTTTTTATGCCAAGAGGTTAAGTGCAAGAGCACTCTTGTCCGACAATTTTTATTGCTTTTTTGTGTTGTATTTTTTTTTGTTGTTTTTGTTTGTTTTGATTTTTTTGCTTTTTTTGTTTGTTTTGAGTGGATTTTTTACCCTTTTTGGGACGCCATTTGGGGATGAAATTGATGAAAATCCGTCTTCCCATGGAGCGGTCCGGCTATGGTAGCCTTCTTAGGGAGTGTGATTATGACAATTTATGACATCGACATCTGTTTTCTATGCCAAGAGGTCAAGTGCAAGAGAACTTGTGTCCGACAATTTTTATTGCTTTTTTTGTGTTGCATTTTGGTGCAATTTTTGTTGTTTTTGAGTGGGTTTTGACCCTTTTGGTGACGTCGCTTGGGGATGAAATTGGCGAAAATCCTTCCTCCCATGGAGCGGTCCGGCTATGGTAGCCTTCTTAGGGAGTAGGATAGTGCCAATTTGTGATCCCGAAATCAGTTTTGTATGCCAATAATATCAGGTGCGAAGTCCATTTTTTTTTTTTGGCAGATTTATTGCATTTTTTGGTACATTTTTGGATGCAGTTTTTGTTGTTTTTGACTTTTTCGTGAGGTCAGAGGACTATATTATTGTAGCCTGAGGGAATTTTTATGATATATAGATGACATTCTTTTCTTTATACACATGTCGTGTTTGGATTTTATGTACAGTGATTGTTGTTGATGGATGTATGTTTATTTACATTGAAGGATGCACATGTTATGATGAATGTTCGTGTTATGATGAATGCACATGTTTCTAGTTTATATGATATGCATATGGAATGGATGAAATGAATTGTTGATTTTTAGTGGTGGCACCATAGACTGTTTGGAACTTATGGATTTTTGTAGTATGCAACTGCTTTATGAACTGACTTGAAAGTTGTGTTTTTTATTTTTGTTGATTGCTTGATGAAATGACGTTTTATGTATATATGTTTTTTTGTATTTTCTGATGGTGATGTAAGAATGGAATATATATAACAGTTAGTTTAGAATGTAATTAAGGTTTTTTGAGACTCAGATGGTTTATCTAACTAGCCAATACTGTACTTTTATCTGACAAGACTTTTGTATAAGGTATGAATCGAACTTGTTTTTGACCAAGTTATTTCACATCCCTGTGTGTGCAATTGAGTTCGTTTGTGGTATTTGTCGGATATCGCCCGATGTGAGATAGGTCATCAACCAAACCTGTACTGAGGATCACCTAATTAGCTCCTCTAACTCCTTTATTGTATTTAGTCAGATTAATCTGCGATGCTATCTAGGATACCATAAGCTAGCTCATCCACATGCAAACATTCATTTGCACACAAGTAAATGTGACAGATATATCGTCATGTGGGAGGTTTGCCACCAGTGACCGATAGGCTATCCACCAAATCGGTACTGAGGTTCACCTCATGACCTTTTGAATGCTGAGAGTTCCAAGGATTCAAGTTTGACTCCCTTATTTTCTTTATTTGTATTGGGATACTTGCTCTTTTATAGTGATAAAAATCACTATTTATTTTGTTTTTGCGTTTGAGAAAGGGATTTGAATTTTGGAGTGATGAGAATCACTATTGCTTGTGCTTATTTTTTTATGTCGACACGTTGTGGGTTCTGATGTCAACTTGTGTCGTTTTGAATTTTGCAAATTTTTGTGATGTTTTGCAACTTTTTGAGAACTTGGGATTCTTGGGGAATTGGATAGGGAAGATTCTTATATTTTTTCCAACTCTCAGCATTCTTGGGGTCATTTGCACAGGGGGATGAGCAAGATAACCTTTTCACTATTTGGTATCCTAAGTTGCTTTATAGGTTTCATCATTTGTGTACACAACTTGGGAATTGTTTTATGTGTTTTTAGCTTGTGATGGGATGCTACGTAACAAGGTGTTGTTCAAGTATGACTCTACTATTTTAAAATCTGTCTAAATTTTGTACAGCTTTGGCTAGAAATTTAATGACAACTGAACGATGACAACTCTAGATACATTAGATGACAACTAACGCATGATATGGTGAAACTGTGGATGATGTTTATTTTTGCTGTATTGCTTATGAACTGGAAAATATGAAATATGATGGGTTTTCCACGTAATGACAGTCTATGTTGCCCTTGAGCCGTATGACAAAAAACTATGCAATGTATGGATGTGATGCCTAATGCAGCTATTTTTTTGTATTTTTTATTTTAGGTATGCATGAAATTGAGATGCAGATTTTTTTTATTTTTGATTATTTTGTTGTTTTTGAATTTTCTTGATGGTTGGTTTATTCCGCATGGGTGCGGACCAAGTGACTCTTTCGGGCCCTTGGAGGTTTTGACCAAAGGGATTATGGGTACCTTTGGGGCATTTTGGGTGGACCAAAGGGTTTATGGACACCTTTGGGGCATTTTGGGTTTGACCAAGAAATTATGGGAATCCTTGGAGCATTTTGTTTTGACCAAAGGGTTTATGGGCACCTTTGGAGCATTTTGGGGTTGACCAAGCGATGATGGGAATCCTTGGAGCTTTTTGGTTTGACCAAAGGGTTTATGGGCACCTTTGGAGCTTTTTGGTTTGACCAAAGGGTTTATAGGCACCTTTGGAGTGTTTAGTTTTGACCAAAGGGTTTATGGGCACCTTTGGAGCTTTTTGGGTGACCAAATGATTATGGTAATCCTTGGAGGTTTTGGGGTTGACCAAGCAATTGCAGGAATCCTTAGAGCTTTTGGGGTTGACCAAGCGATTGTAAGAATCCTTGGAGATTTTGGGGTTGACCAAGCGATTGCAGTAATACTTGGAGCTTTTGGGGTAATTGGCTTGCTCTTAGGGGGATAGAGGTACCCCCATCTTGATGATCTGTGGATCCATTGGGTCATAGTCGATGTCTATGTTAGTCACCTCCTAAATTGACATGTTTATGACATGTTAGGCTTCGACAAATATTTACGATACCTCTTGCTCGAGCAAATTGATGTGGTCCCATCAGGGTTTTTTCGCTCTCTACGGGGGAACCTGATTTTCCTAAGGTGGCACTTGCTCCATTGAAGCTTCCAAAGGGAACATTGTTAAGAGGATTTATTGATAATCATCCATGGGAGTCACCTATGAGTGATTGCTATCTAATTCTAAAGGATCCCATGGTGCTACTTCATATTCTGATTTGTCCTCTGAAGATCCTTATTGACCTTTTCTATACCCCTCTTGTAGGGGAGTCCTTCAACTTTCTCCTCTCTCGAGTGAAGGGAAGGGTTGTTGAGGTCAACAAGGTTGGTTGTCAACAATGGGAGATAATCCCCCAATGTATATGTCATGTTGGGATTGGCATATGGATCTAATGCCAACCCATCCTTGTTGCCTATCCCTATGCCTTGTATGTTCTCTACCAAGATGTCAAGGGGTAGGGGGTGGTTGAACCCTACTCCCGACTTGTCATATGGCATCTGGTATCTCGGTTGGCAAAGAACACGCACTCCTTGCTCATATCTGCCTAACCCGTATCCGTGCCAATTGCATTGGCCAAGATATCGCAAAGCGAAGTCCAGGTTGGACAAATAATTGACATCTTTCGCAAAGGGCTCTTCGTCTTCTTCTTGCATGGAAGGTTCAATACCATAATCAAGGCCCCCATACACAGATTTTGTCTAGTTTTGCGGGTAGACTAGAGGAACAACACTGCCGATGGGAAGGTGAGGTCTCCCCATGTCCTGCATGGACTCAAGTGTGGGTGTTGCAACAATGTTTCGCACTAAATACTCCCCCAGGCTTGTGTTGGCCATTTCAACAGTAATTGTTGGTGACTGAGGGGGAGAGAATGGAAGTCCTTTCGAAGTCCACTCCATGTCGGGTGGACTAGGTGTCTCAACTTCCATTTTGCTAGGTATCTCTTCAGTAGATATGGTTGAGACCAAAGGTGATGCTTCTTCTATGGGTTTCTTCCCTTTTTCCTTTGTTGTGGCCACCATAGGTGGCGTTTATGGGGAAGGACCAACCGATGAATATGGGCTTGGCTAAGGATATGGGGGACTTGATAGCAGGGATGCCTATGGAATCAGACCCTGTTTGGATGGATTCAATTGAAAATCCACATGCATTGATGGAAGGGTCGACTGCGGCATTAACGGCACAGAATTGCAGTACTTGAAGTGTTCGAAGTCTGCTGGAACTACATGCACTTCCCCTTAGAAAGTGTACTTGAGGCATTGGTGAGCTATCGAAGGGACACACTTCATGTCCCTGATCCATGGTCAGCCCAAAAAGATGTTATAAGACATCTCACCCTCCAAGATGTGGCACAATGTAGGAATTGTCTTTTATCCCACTTGGATGGGTAGGACAATTGTGCAAACTATCGAGCATATTGCATCATTAAATGCTCGAAGTGTATAAGTGGATGCCACTATGTGAGATGCAAGAAACTTCAAGTGTTTTAATGCCATTGTAATGATATTACTGGACGAACTAGTGTCTACCAATACCATTTTGTATGGAATATCGTTGACCCGCGCGATGACGTCTAGGGGTGGATCCGCCATGTCACCAGTCACTGATTTTATTTCATCCTCTCTGAAGGTGATGACTGGTTCAATGCATCTTTTGACGTGTCCCATGAAATTTTTGAAGGCATTTGCCTCGTGGGGCTACAACTCGATGGCATTTAATATCTCCATTAGAGCTTCCCGATGGGGCGATGATTGTTGTATAAGCTCGTAAATAGAGAGCCTAGCCGACGTTGTCCTCAAGCTTTGGGTGAGCTTGGTCCAAATCGTGACTACTGGTCTAGGTGGAGGAGAGTGTTGTTGGGGTTGTGATGTTGTTGGCACCTCTCCTGTAGCTGCTGTAGGAGCAACTATGCTCGGATGTCTCTTATTTCAAGTGACTATACTTATCATTCCCATGTACCCCTACATGGGGCAGTTTTGTGTCACTTCGTTGACTTGTACATTCTTGGCTTGTGCATCATGGGTGGGCAAGGGATCCTTGAAGACTCCCATATGTTGGTTGCCTAGTTCTACGGGGTTGTCTACCGCTAATGTCTTGTTATCAATCAGGTCTTGCACCAAGCCTTTAAATTTCCAACAGGCATTAAGATCATGCCCTCTCTGTCTATGAAACCTACAATACAATTCTTCCCTATAACCCTTTGGTTTTGGCGCATTGGGATCTAAGGGTTGAATTTTAGGCAGGTTGATTAAGTTTTTCGCTGACAAGCGGTCAAACAAGGAGTCTTTGGATTTCGTATAAGGTGTGAATTATCACTGAGGGCGATGCTACTGATTCTGCTTTTGCCCATTATTCTCTTATTCATAATTGATAGGAGGGACCGTCTGATAGTTAGCCTTTTGGGGATATATTGCTTATGCAGGTGTAGGTACATTGATAGCAACTTGATTAACCACAACGGGTTTCTATTGCGTTGTCCCTGTCTTATTGTTGTTCTTAGAACATTCTTTCTTTTTCGGCTTAGCAATTTTACCATCCTAAATTTTGATCTCTTCAATAATTTTGGATTGTGCCAGGGATTCTTCTAAAGTGGTATATTGTTGCAACTGCAATAGCACAAATATCGATCTCAAATAGCTCTTTGAGAACATTTGAGTAAGGTCAGACATAGGAGGGAGGTAGGGCAACTTTAAAAGCAATGTCCTCCACTGGTTCCCATAATCTGCCATAGTTTCTTCCTCATACTGCCTGAGGCTGGATAGGTCACTCAATGACACCTTCTTCTTGGTGTTGAAGGTGAAGTGTTCGAGGAATGTGTCCACTAATTCATCTAAATTACAAATGCTATGCTTTGGTAGTTGGGTGAACCAATCCGAGGCAAGGCCTGCGAATGTGGTTATGAATTTTTGTAACAACAAAGCATCATTATCCTAAATGCCGAAGCATTGGCTCAGGAATCTGGTTACATGTTCTTGGATGTCCTCCTCCCCTCTAAAGAGTGCCAACTGGGGCAGCTTAAAGTGTTCAGGGTAAGGGGGAGCCGGTACTGACGGATGCACAGGATGACTACGGAGTTGTCGTAAAGTGGGATTTTGGGGCCCAGAAGTCTTAGTTTCCACAGACTCTAAGTGCTCTAGGAGTGCTTTATATGCATCGAAAGACTTAATTTCTTCCTCCTTAGTTGGTTCCCTTTGCGGGTTGTAGGGAACTTGCGGCCTATAGAGGGGTGGCCGAATAGCAGCCCCTCTGCCTTGATAGGGCATTTCAGCCCGTTCCTCTTCTTCTTCGTACTCCTCATAAGCTTCTTGAGGGGTTTTTGGGCAAGGCCTTTGATCATAGATGGGTACCTACGGAGGGTGCCCATCATATTTTTTGGGAGTAGCCTCCCGCTCAAGTCTAGGAGGTCTCGGAGGCCACACTTGGTATGTTTTGTTTTGCATCAAAGGGTCGTGCCTCTCTTCCCTTTGTATTCGAGGGGTTGGGACCCTTTTAGTCACATTGTTGTTGAGCAGCTCATCTGTTTGGCACCGAATGCGCTCTTTATTAAGGCGATATAAGTGTTCTAACTGCTATTGATATTGCTCAAGTTTTGAGATTTGTGCTTGATGGGCAAAGGCTTTATCAATTTGATCTATTGTGTTAGGTATAGGAGGCCTATATGCATTGCCTACATGTTTATATTAGTCACGACGATCCAAGATCTCTATATGTTGCTTCCCTCTATCAAGGTTGGTAGCATTCACCCAAGGCTCTTGCCTCAATGGGTGGTCTTCATAAAAAGTAGGTGCGGAGGTGCATCGCTCCCGCACTGTGTATTGTTCTTGAGGCACGTAATGGTCTTCCTCATGCACCCTTTTGTATGTGTGAAAGGGGCGGGCGAAGCTGACTCGCTCAGGTTTAAGAGCCTTGTGCTCTAGATTTTGCTTGGTATTTCTAACAGCAATGCGGGGTAAAGAAGAGAAGATGAAATCATGTGGCTCCTATGTTGTTATAGTGCTTCATCGCACGGTGGTAGCCACTCATATCGAGCATCTAGGGGATTTTTACTTTGGACGTACTCATCCTGGAAAGGTATGAAATGCTGGGAGTGAGTGCCCCTCAAAGGGGTGCCTCTATAGTCTCGTTCTATTATGGTGTGATGGGGACTATCTGGTGGATCCTGCCACCAAGGTGGTATGACCAAGTCCTTGTAGCTGTATCAAAGGCAACTTGTGCCCCCTTGTACCCTCTCTACAGCTTATGCCCATGCTTGGGCTTGGCTACGAGTGAATACCATGGTGATGTCGCTCTACGAGCTATGTAAGTTTTTATATTTTTTTTATGATTTTTTTAATTTTTATGTTACACTAAACAGAAAAGAACACACACACTCAAGCAATGATTATCTCTTTTAAAGATTAAAAAGTGTGCCCTAAATCTAGTTTTGTGTGTTTTAATGTTGTTTTTGAAAGCTTTTGTAAAGAATGTTTAAATGCAAAATGATGGCTCTTATGACTCCCAAAAATGGTCACCCCTTCGATATACCATTGCCAGGCTGATATACCAACCTCTCTATATACCCGCCCTTACGTGAGGGAAACTATTGGTACGTGAGAGTAGATGGTACATGGTACGTAGGCGATACGAAATGGGAATCACCCTGTTTATGACATCTACCATATAAGACTTATCCTCATGCACTGGGAATCACCCCAGCTACACTTGGTCAGCTTTCATCAGGATTTACATCTAGCAATAGTATCGATCAGGGTAATGGATGCAAATATTCAAGCCAAAGTGGTGATGAAATCCACCTTTGGCCTTGATCAAGAGCTGGGGTTTTAAGACCAACTCCTTGGTTTTTAGATTACCATGTGATGTGTGTGGGGTTATTTTTATTTTATGCAATAAAAATTAAATAGGCAGCAAAAACTTTCCCTAAGCACAAAAATAAACAGAAAATAGAAAATAGAAAACATAAAACAGAAAAATGACAGAAGCTTCTAAGAATCTCTACCTCTTCTTTGCCCAAACTGGATGTCTCTGATTTTTTGCTCTAAAACTGCACAGAGAGCTATTCATCCCTGGGTGAGATGAATGACAAAACAATCTTCATCATAGGCTGAGACAAATTTGCATTTACCCCTGGATGAGACAAATTTTAGCTCTGTACTCATCACAGACTGAAATGAATAATAGTCCAGAGTTTGAAAAATAGGTACCTGTAAGCAAAAACGAGCAATTTCCAATCAAAAATTTAATCCAAAAATCAAAGGATAGGGTCCCACCGTGATTGCCATTGAAAGCACAAGGATACGAAAACAAAAAGGATAAACCAAAATGCTATGTAAATGAAACTACAGATAACACTAAACCCTATGTATTAAAAAGTGCATGAAAGGAAAGGAACATGAATGAAAATGAGATAAAAGCAGATATAGAAGATGGCCCTTTTTATTGATATGCTTTCAAAGTCGTGTTAAAATATGTCTCCTTCCTTTTTAGGGGATATTAAACATTGATTCTTTACAACTTGTTTTAGAATTCCTTCTTTCGCGTGCCCACATATAAGATGGACGGACCAAAACGTTGAGCCGCTTGTGTTGATGAGTGTTGACTCCTAGTTGCTCCTCTAATGTTGAAGACCTACATTCAAAGAAACAAAAAGAGAATCAGTAGCACCTGTATATGAAAATGAAACTCGCGATTCCCAAAGATTACTGTTAGTGAATGCAAAAAATAAATAGAACGATGACTAAAATGAATCCAAATAAACTGAAAACTTGACAAAAGCATAAAAATATGATAGGAAGACACTGCAAAAATAACATTCATCAAATTCATTACAGATTCGTATTTGCTCCGGGGTGGGACGAGTAAACTTTCAATAAATTGGTACTCGTTTTGGGGTGGAACGATTAAACCTGCAAAAATGCGGGGGGCACCCGAAGGCAGGCCGCCCACCATTTGGGACTATGTTTTGACACCAATCCACTTGGGATGGGTACGAAACCTATTGTGATGTATTGTCTACAAATTGGTAAGATGTTGTGGCCAAAAATTGGGTTTTGGGTCTTGATTCGTGCTTCCAATAGTCACCCAATAACCTCCCTTTCGAATGAGATATTATGGATGTGAAAGGCACAAATTGCAAGTAAGTATGTAAAATGGCAGCACTTCATTGCTCAAATGTTCCTTCTCTATATATTTTTTGGGTGAGTAGACTCACCATTTTATAGACCCAAGGGGTCTCTTTGAATTGACATGCAAAAGTGTCGCTTGGCATTCATACTTTTTTCTATGAAGAGAAGACTTCTTCCTGATCAAGGGATTCTTAACTACTTCTGTGCATGCCTCTGTAACTGCCTCTGCATGCTCAAAAAAACTCACTCACACTTCCATGCAATGAAGGGATAGTTAAGTGGCAGATCTGAGTTGTCATGTGTCGAGGTTTGAATTTTTACTGGTCAAACTTGGTATTCGCCCCACCCAGGAGCGAGCACTAGAATTCGTCCCTGGGTGGAATGAATACCAGTCTGTATTCATCCTTGGGTGGAATGAGGATGAAGTAGAGTGCCTGAAAGGTGCCAAATTGATCTCTGACCTTCCAAAACTACTGTATGAGTGGTTAGGACCACTTTTTAACCTCTAGGGGCTGCCCTGGGGGCTGTGTGTGTCAATGTGATCAGTGCTTGCAGTCACATAATTGGATTGGTGCTGTTTTGGTGTCTACAGAACCTACCATCAAGCTTTATCATGAAATAGCAATGAAATTAATTTCTACATTTGATTGGTATGAAATTGATAGTTTGCCATGTTTGACTAATAGATTTGTAGATGCAATGGCCTCTCTTAGATCATTGATTCCAAAAGACTCTTTAGGATAGGTACAACCCCTCATTATCACAATAATCTCTAAATCTATAATTTTTTGTGTTGAATCTAAATATGAAAAGGATGTTTGCTTTATCCATTCAGAACCATATGAGTCTTGGTCAAGACAAATAGTAGCCTTTCTCAATTTTGGAACACTCCCATAAGATATGTCATGGATTGCTAAATGCACTTTCAAGCAAAAGGTAGCTCATTTTATTCTCTTGGGGTACGTGTTGTATAGAAATGGTTATGATGGAATCCTCCTTCGTTGTCTCAAGTCTATTGAAGCACAAAGAGCCATAGCTAAAGCTCATGATGGTAATTATGGTGGTCATTTTAGTGGTATGGACATTGCAAAGCATATCTTACACATGGGTTATTATTGACCCACCATGGAATGTGATTGTTGCACTTATGTCAAACATTGTAAGTAATGTTAAGAACATGCTAATTTAACTCATGTTCCATCACAAGATTTATAGCCTATTCAAAGCCTTTGGACCTTTTCACAATGGGGTCTCAATTTAATTGGAAAAATCTCACCTCCTTTGTCGAGACAACATACATTCATCATCATAGCCACTGAATACTTCACTAAGTGAGTTGAGGGAATTCCTTTAATTAGTACGATGGGACCTAGAATTATGGAGTTTATACTTCATCATATCATTTATCATTTTGGTATTCCCTCAAAAATCATCTCTGATAATGGTAAGTATTTCAAGAACAAGGATGTTCAAGCACTTTGTGAGAAATATAACATCCAACATAGTTTCTTAACTCTTTATTACCCAAAAGCAAATGGATAAGCTGAAGCTACCAATAAGACTTTAATTGCTATTCTCAAGAAACTTGTCAATGAAAATCATAGAGATTGGCATACAAAAATTCCCTTGGCATTATGGGCTTATCGAACAAGCATTTGCACACCAACTGGGGCAACACCATTTCCATTAGTCTATGGAGCTAAAGCTATCATGCCTCTTGAGCTTGAGATCCCCTCCTTGCAAATTTATTTGTAGGAGTTCATAGATGATGACACTGCTAGACAAGCACATCTTGACCAACTCACACTTCTTTGTGAGAGGCAATTTAATGCTTTAGAGCACCTATGAGTTTATCAAGACCACCAAAAGCATGCTTACAACACCAAAGTTCATCTACGTGAATTTAAATTAGGAGATGTTGTCCTTAAATAGAATCAATAAAACACCAATGCATTACCACATATTCATGATAAATTCACAACTAATTGGGTAGGTCCATACATTATTACTTAAAAAGTGTGTTAAGGTACTTATAGAATTTCCATTCTCGAGGGATTTGAAGAGCCTAAACCGCTTAATTTTATCCATTTGAGGGTATTCTATGCTTAATGTGATTCAAATATATATATATATATATATATATATACATGACTATTACATAAAAATAAATAGCATTGAACACATTGTATTGCATTTTACACATTTTATTTCATACATTCCATTGCATTTTACACATTATATTTTGTACATTGCATTAACTCTCACAAATTCCACTTCATATTAGGGATCATTTATTGTATTTTGATAATAATTGGTCAAACAAAGTTGTTTCCTTAACCAGGTGCACCCTCAAAGCCATCATCCATTTCATTGCATCATTCTATAACAGCCAAATTGTCATTTGCAAATCTCATTTCCATAATCCCTAGGTTTTTGGTCACTCAACCACACCTAGTGTTTTAAGAAAATCTCCAATATATGTCAAGTTTTCTATAGGACCAAGTCACATGTTTGACTAAGAAAATATTGAGTTCTAGGAATTGACTCCAAAAAATTATTGAACCAAATACAATTACACATATTAAAAACATCTTGTATTAAAAAGGGACAACACCATACTTGGGTTGTACCTTGAAGTGAAAAGGGTATTCCTTGCTTATCCCATCATGCACAAAATAAAAATAGTGGTTTTCACTACTATCATAGTTGCTTTCAAATACAAAAGATATAGTAGTAAGGATAGGGTGCAATTTTCATCATACTTCGATTGAGAACTTTACTCCCCAAAGCTCTAAATATTTCATCACACACCATAGATCCCCAAGATGTAAGGATCATACTACATTTCCAATTAGATGGTTAAGTAGTTATCATAAAAGCCTAAAGATTAGATTCTTGGACTATAGAGTTAATCTCCATCGGAGCTATAGACGCTTGCCTGGTAGTGGAGTACGCTCATACATGGTGACACATCTCTCTTTAAGAGACCTTTGATCGCACATAAGGACAAGCTAGCTTCTTGGTATTCTCCATAACAGGTCACACCTAATTTTCTCAAGATGGATTAATGAAGTCACTTGAAAACACATTGGTTCTTGATTTCCTTGAGTCATTACTATGCTCAAGATTTAGTAAATAAATTCATTGCACACACATTTGGTCTTAAAGAAAATTAGATAGCCTTTAGTGAGTTTGTTTGATATTACTAGTATGTATGAGTCTCTACAAAGTAGTCAGTTCTTCTATATCAACATCCATATCTTCTTCCATGTCAAAATCCATGTCTTTTCATGAGTCTTTTCACCCCATATACCACCAAGTCTGGTACCCTTGATTAAACAACAATGCTAAAAACATGGATAAGAAAAATAAAAACTATGAATGATCATTAGAGTATTTGCATTCATACACATTACCATTTCATTTACATACACATTATCATTTGCATTAATCATCCATAAGCATCCACATAAAAGCATTCACACAAAATATAACACAAAAAGTATAAGCCATGTATATATATAAATATTGCATGTATAATGAGTACCCAAAGGCTACATACAATGGAGAACCATGAATCATATACAAAAAGTGCATCTAAGCACTAGCTAACACCTATGAGAGGACCCCTATGACCTAGATGGAGCCCTAGACCTAGAGCTATACCTAGAATCACTAGGCCTAGTAGAATCAGATACATATAAGGAAGGTGGATCTGAAAGCCCAATATGGTAATCCATACACCTATCCTCCAGCGAATAGATATATCTCTCCCAATATTGAAGCCATGGTAGGTCAAGCCTATGATGATGCTCCCTCTCTAGAAACTCTACATAGAGCCTCACCACCCTCTCCTCGCCTCCACCTATAGCTGGCCATACCTCTAGCTCTATTCGTAGTCATTCTATTATCCCACACCAAGCCATCATAGATGAGGAAGGTGGATTTGGAAGCCCAATATGGTAATCCATACACCTATCCTCCAACAAATGGATATATCTCTCCCAAGATCAAAGCCATGGTAGGTCAAGCCTATGACAATGCTCCCTCTCTATCAACTCTACCTAGAGCCTCACCACCCTCTCCTTGCCTCCACCTACAACTAGACATACCCATAGCTCTATCTATAGTTGTACTATTATCCCATTCCAATCCATCACCATTACATCCTGATCTACCACTAGCTACTCCATCTCTTCCCATAGTCAAGCTATCTCTAAAATATCCTCTACATCATCCCCATATCCACAATCCCCTCCAATATATAGAGCCTACTCTACCACATACTTATCCTCACTCCTCCAAATTCTAGCTTGAAGGTACCTCTGTCACTTAGGAGCCTTGTTAGTCTCCTCAACCTTGGCCTCATTCCCATATTCATCTCGACTATATACTACCAAATGCGGTACCCATGGTAGTTGTGTAGCAAACCATGCATCATAATCTATAGTATTCCCTACATCATCCACATCAAGGAGATCTATCTCCTCTTCACCCTCATAAGTCTCCCTCCATACCTCAGCATAGGGTAACCCTATCTTCTCTTGATGCCTCCTATAGAGAACTGGCTCCTTAAGAACTCCCTACCTCAAGCTAAACTACTGAAGCACCTGTGAGAACTGGATATACTAACCCTCACCCTAATGCTTCCCAACCATCCATCTAGCCTACTTGACCCATCGTAGATGCTCCCCATATCCTATCGACATGGCACCTCACCACAGCCTCCATTTCACTTGGGTTTATGTCAATTTAGCCCATAAATCCTTGTACCACTAATTTTTTTACACTAGAAAACTTGGTTGCATCTCCTTTGCCACTACCCATATCCTAGCATAGTGATTATATCTATCCAAATCCATAATTGGTAAACCCTCTGATCGAGCCATGCTGAACTGC
Source organism: Wollemia nobilis (assembly GCA_028583015.1). Taxonomy (NCBI): domain Eukaryota; kingdom Viridiplantae; phylum Streptophyta; class Pinopsida; order Araucariales; family Araucariaceae; genus Wollemia; species Wollemia nobilis. The sequence goes on along the minus strand of JAQPPZ010007108.1, from coordinate 39,942 downwards.
TCCCATCCCCAACACTGTAGTAACAAACTACATCCCAATATCTTCCTCTTTTACCTCCTCACCTCATAGAGCTCCCAGTACACCTACACAAATAAGGTAGGAGCCAATGCATACACCTATGGTGTAGTGATCATATCACTCAACAATCCTATGAGGTTCCAAGGGAACCTACAAACGATATTGTTCGGGACCACTATATTGGCCAACACAAATATTATCAAAGTAGGTAGGGCATATAGCTTCTTGTATGCATACATGGACAAGTATGAAATACCTCCACATGTCACCCTCACTTCCTCCCATTGATATCCAAATATGTGTCTCATATCTGTATTCTTATCATTTTCAACCTCGATACGTATTCCCTCCAATAGCAGCTTGAGGATATAGTATACATCCTCAAGTGTAATGGTAACCTCTCTAGTAGGGATCTAAAAGGTTTCCCTATCTGGATCCCACATCTCTACCAAGGCAGAGAGGTATCCCTCATCAACTCTCACCACTTATATCTGGGCTACACCTACCAACCCCACAACCTCCAACCACTTCCACTCCTCATCCCTCAGTGCCTTTCTCATCCCAGGGATGAGAGGTAAAAACCTATGTCGAGCCTCAAAAATCCTTAGCTACAACACAAAAAAAAAATTAATGTAAATACATGTACATAATTAAAAAAAACCAAAAAAAACAATTTTTTTTCATAAAAGAGCTTCACAATGGACTTACCTTGGCAAATCACACTCCTACTCTAGCTACCGCATCCACTCCTTCCGTATCCATAACTTTCGCACCATAAACTCACTTCACTCACTCCACTCCACTCCACCCAATTCTCTCAAACATAACTTCTCAAACTCACAAATGCAACAATGAGCTTGAATTCCATTCTATAGGTTATTTATAGCTATTTCAAGCACCTTGAAATGCCCATTGGTGTTTCTTGGTGCATTGAAGTGCACCCCAATGCTTGGGGAATCACAAACACTAACCGATGTTTGGAGTCAAAACTTACAAAAAGACCAAATCAATCCAAAAGGTAGCTTGCCTCCTCAAAAGTCTTCCAAATTCCATCCATGCATCATTTTCATAATAACATCCTATTTTGTGAAAACCAAAATCAATTTGGGCACTTAATTTTTGCTTACGACCAAAAGTCATAAAAAGCACAATTCACATTACAAAACACATCAAATCAGTCCAAATTTTCATAAAACAACCATTTTCATAATTTTCATAATAATTCCCATAACTACATAAATGTTTGTGATAATATAAGTTGATTTTATATTTTAAATATCATGTACGGCCAAAAGGCACAAAATTGACCAAAAATGCTCTCAAAATATCCAAAATTAGTTCAAAATTTCACAATATCATCCAATTTAATCACCAATGGACACCTCATCATTAAAATCCATATTTCACCAGTATTTACATCAATCACATCATTGCATATTTTTTCCAACTTTACATACACATTCAAGTGAACCTTGTATCTAGTGGTTTGTTCTATGTACTTGGTGATTGCAACGATCGGTATCCATGCAATTCGGTAAGATGAATAAATCACCATAAGAACACTTGGTAATTTTCATAATTTCATATTTTATTTTTTAAAATAAAAATTACATTTGGTACCTCACCTTTGAAGTGAAACTATGCCAAGATTAATTTGCTAAAAAGTTGTCATTGATGGCCTAGTTCATTGGGATTGAAACATGGACAAATTCACATTTCATCATGCTTGTTTTCCCTGACAGTAATCATGGAAACTGGAATTAGCTAGGGTGATTGGTTTTGACCATAGGAATTATCTGACAGTCACTAGCTAGCCCTTCGAAGTTGACTCTTTTTACTCCCTGTTTTGTATTTTTATCATCTTGCATTTCAATGATGCCATACGACAATTTCTTCAACAACATTGAATCACCCCAAACTTGGGGTAACCATATTTGATTTTGATTTTCCCACAATAGGATGCATCTCACATGATCATGGCATCTATGCTTGGCAAAAACCTATGTTCTCTGTTAGGAAAAAAATAGAGTCAATCACATGCATCTCCCACCAACCCCCTTCCACCATTGGGGCAAAAATGTATCACATTTACATCAGTCACAATCACCTCATACTCTTGCACAACCATTTGTACTCATCTATCAATTGGCTCATGAGATTCATCCACAAATCACTCACCAATTGAGGGGGTAAGCTACGCAAACCAAATTCTTTTGTCTTAGTTCATCTTCGTATTTCAATAAGAGAAGGTTGCTTTTGCATCAAGCCAAATCAAGTATCTTATATTTTTACACCGTATTGCGTTTCATGCAATACAGTATAAAAATGGGCGTCTATAGACACCAAAATCTAGCCACTTGTCATCCATCCATGATTATATATATTTAATATATATATATATATTTTTGATAAGTAACAGTCTATTTACAGTGAGTTTTTTGAAAAGGGACCTAAAACCTCAGTTACAACAAAAGCCAAAGCTGTAATTAAGATCAATACCTGAATATGCGCCTAAGGGCAAAATTCGGGGTCCAGGGCCCTAAAGATGACAAAAAGAACAGAACACATGACATCAAACCTTGTCCTAAAGCCACCAAAATGCTGGAACAGCCAAAACTCGACAGCCTCCAAGAGCCAAAAATATGCACTTTCAATGTGTTGGTGGGCCCTGCACCTTGGGCCAGGCCAGGGTGGGCCCTGACCACCCAGGTCATCGTTACTTCCTATCAGAACTATCACCCAGTTTACGACGAAGCTTAGCCAAGGCCTTGGGTACGGAGGAAGCTACTTGGGCAGCCGTGTTGAGGGACCCAATAGCCGTGTCAAGAAGGCCCCTGATAGCCAAATTTTGAAGCCTATTGCCAAATTTAGAGCTGACCTTGGTGGCCTCCAATGCCTCTAGTTTAATTTTTTTTGAACTGCCAGTAGCCTGGCTGCTTCTCGGGACTGGGCCTTTATGGGCGGCAGGAGGCAGGGCCCCACCAGGGCCCTGGGTCGATGTATTGAACTTGTGGGTGGGTTTGCACCACTTTAGAATAGGGGAGCCTTAGAGAGAGGGGGTCTCTTTGGTAATGGAGACAGGGGAGGCAGCGGGAGAGGGGGCCCGATTGGGGGGGGACAGACGTCAGGGGGGAATGCGATGAAGCTACGGTTGATTAGCCAGGGTGTGCCTGAACAGGACAGCCATGAGGCCTTGGTGGGATGGCCGAGAATGGCTTTTGTGGGTGCGTTCGATGGACAGCCCTAGGGAATAGAGGAGGAAATAGGGGGTGCTAATTAGAGTGGCCCCCCGAAGGTGGTTGAAATAGCTCAGGTGGAAGCTGAATAGGCGCTGGTCCGGATCGTCACAGGTAATGTACTACATTATCGGGACAATGGCTTCATCAAAAGGGGTCGGGAGATTGGAGTGGTATAAATTGGCCTTGTCCCACTGCTGCTTTGAGAAGTGGGAAAGATCCTCTTCCCAATTGTGCTTGTCACGTCGGACGACTCGACATTTTTCTTTGTGATGAAGCCCTATAACCTCCGTCAGGAACTCCTTGGTAACCTTGAAATGCAGGCCCTTCATCATGACCTCGCCTTCATTCTAGGAGTCTAAGAAACTCTGGGTGATATCATATTCAGTGCCTACAAATTTGCTAAAGAAGGGCATGAATTTTTTAGAATTAGCGAATAGCCTCGTAGGCTTGCTCCGCTCGAGTGAGGAAGGCTCAAGAAAGACTGGTTTGGAAGCCATGGACGTCGAACAGACAAACCAAATATAGGGGGAACAAGGGAAACCAGACCAAGGAAGCAGGGATAGGGGAGGGGATGAGCATGCAGGACTGTGGAAGGGCTCAGCGTGCATCAGATTTAATGCGTTGCATGGGGTCACGAAGGGGTAGAACCACCGGCATTGGGAATGGGAGTTCGGGATTGAGAGTGACACGAGGGGGAAGGGGCTGAGGAGGCATGGTAGACTGCTGCCATGCAAGTAGGAGGGAAGGGGCCACTGCCAGCGTGCCAGGTGGCACACTCTGAGCGGGGTATCACCATGAAGGTACATCACGAGATTGGGCCGCAAGTGAGCTGACAGACCTTGGGGATATGACGGCATGACATCTGACGTGAACACAGATTTGGAATAGCTAGATCTACCATCAGGGCACCATCGGTGCTAGACGAGGAAGGAGACACTTGTCACCACGAGGGAGGTCTGAAAGGCCCACTTACAAACAAGATAAGCATCTGACATGGCACCACGAGGGAAGGAAGCCCCAAGCCCCTAGGAATCATGGTGGAGGAACCTCAGGGCCCCGACTTGGGTCAGGCTAAGCACCAATGTCCTTGTCATGGTTGGAGTGATCGAGCGATGTGATTTGAACCAGATCTGTAGGGAATTTCAAGGTCCAGGTGGAAAAATCTTCAGCTAAGATGGCAAGGTTTGCCATAAATTCAGCAGCCCTGTTGCCTTCTCTGTACACGTGTTGGAAGGCATGATCGGGGAAGCCCTAAAGGATGAAAAGGGCCTCCCAGATGAAGTTGTGGAGGCGCCAGGAGCAGGAACCCGGGCTGCTTGCTGCATTGATGATAACTTGGGAATCACCCTCAATGATGACTTTTGAAGGTGTCTCCCTGAGGGCGAAAAGCCTACTGAGCAAGGCTACAGCTTCAAAAAAATTGTTAGTCTGACTGCCCAACGGGGTAGAAAACGCTACGATTAGGGCCCGTGACAATCACGGATGACCCCACTCGCCCTAGAGGGCTCGAGATTACCTTTGGATGCATCATCAAAATTGAGCTTGAGCCAATCGGGGGTGCAGCCCACCTAGTCAAAGAGTGATGGGAGAGGGCGGGAGGGGGACCCGGGGGGGAAGTTGGAGGCCGAGGGTGAATAGGAGGGTGGCCTCACCCGCCTACTAGGGTGCCTTGGTCAGGGGAATGGGATGGGAATTCTCAATGGCGAAGGTCACTACCTTGGTTGCAATCCGCTGGGGGGAGTGGTCCAGGGAGGAGAAGGCGCGACTGTTGTGCTCAAGCCAAATTTTCCACAGCATATGGGGAAGGCAAGACCCCCAGAGGAAGCAGAGGAAGGGATGGGCAAAGAGGATGGGACACTGAGAAAGGATGTCAAAAATGGAATTTGGGGCCACCCACTAGACAAAGAATTGGGATAGGATGAGGCCCAAAAATTTGAAAGAATAAGGACAACTGATGAAAATATGATTGGTGGACTCCCAGGCAGCGCAGCAAAGGAAGCATCTATTGGGGATCTGAAAGACCCTCTTGACCAAATTCTCGATTGTCAGGATCTTATTTTGGACGGCCACCCAAATGAAGTGGCTGATTTTTTTGATCAGCTTCTTGGCCCAAACCTGCTGGGTCAAAAAGGTGGCCTCGCCAAGGACTCTTTGGATATGATACACAAAGTTGATAGAGAAGACACCACTGGGGGTGCCATGCCAAACACATCTATCATTGCCCCCAGATGACGGGATGACAATCACTTTGAGGAGGCACTGAAGTCTGGCAGCTTGGAGCGGGTGCTTGGGATTCAGGATGGGTTTCCAAAAGCTCTGCACCTATATTTAATATATATTTAAATAATAATATTTTATATATTATATTATATATATTTAATAAATACATGTATATGAATTAATCCCAACAATCTGTTATATCTTAATTCTAGACATTCATCCGCCTCAATCCATGCCACACACCCATAATTAATATCCACCCTCCGTTATGTTTTAATCTTGGCCACACAAATTGTGTTGCCAAAACCCTAACATAACCTAGGGAGGATTATAAATAGGAGTCATTTTGATGACTCAAACCCTAAGTTTTTGAATTCCTAGATTACCCTAAGCCCTAATTTTGTTATGTTCTTGAGTTCCCTAAGTTCCTTAACACTTCACATCCTCACCCTCGCATCTGCATCTGTCATTGCATCCTTCGCATGAAAAAAAATTGCTTCTGTAGAATCTGCTTCAGCCCCCGAACATCCCTCTGCTACTCCCTGAGCACCTTTGGGTGCTTTTTGTCATTCTTGAGTGCCTCTAGACACTTTTTTCCACTCTCAAGTGCCTCTATGTGTTTCTTCCTCATCCTCAAGCACCCTAGGGCATCTTTTACTACTGTCGAGCATCCACGGGCGTCTCAAACTCTAGTTCTATAGTTTGGGTGTCATTAGGGCATCTACGCACCTATTTTTTTACAACAGCTATTCCAGATCAGTGAGAAACAAGTCAAAAAGGTAAACCTATCATTTTTGCATTCATTTTCATTATTTTCACATTCATTTACAACATTTTTATTTGGCATCTAGGGTTTCTATTGATTTTTGGGGGTCTCACATAGTGGAGCCCTTACAATTTCTACTAATCCTTTTTTGTCATTTTTTGTGTGCATATCTAGGAATAATCTACATTTATTTGGTAGTTTCTTAATATGGAGTGGTCTTGTATAAGATATCACACAGCCCACTCACCTCTATTGGGATCAAGAACAAGATTGAAGACACCACAAGCATTGTTTACTAGGGTTTCAAAAAACCCTAGATTTGTATTATTTTGTATTAAAATAAATTCATTGTTTTAAAATTGGATATTTGAGGCTCCCCCTTTTATATCAATAAAATATTCTCTTTTATGCAATATTTTGTATTGATTTCATTTATCTATTATATTTGGTGTTCATTTTTGCATCTTCAACAGAACATGACTACTTACTACTATACCTATCTCTGCCTTCTTTGTTCATAGATTTTTAACCTTATATTAAAAATAGTTGGTTGGATGAGGGGAACACAAAAATCACCCACATTCTTGGTGACTCACAAGGGAACTTTAATTGCAAATTTTATGAAACTTAGACTATCTTATCAGAGTCAACACTTTCTAAAGTCATAGAAAATATTAACTAGAAAAGGATAAAAAAGTAAGCTGAGTGAAGGGGAAGCTACCATAAGGAGAGTAGGACATTTACTCACACAAAAATATGCTAATATAAAAGAAATAAAGGATATGTAGATATGGAAAGGGTAATCTTAAAATGATATATGAAAAATACAAAATAAAGGTGAAGCATATGGGTACTCGTGACAAACAATTGAGTTTACATGAAATGGTGGTGAGAGTCGGTAGGTATGAACAAAATAAATCCATTGGAAACAAAGGAGGATACCCAAAAAAGAATGGTAGGCAATATTTTTATGAGTGAGAAGAAATAGTACTAGAGTGCTAGAGATTGGTAAAAGAAAAAAAATTAAAAATAATAATTGGAGGTACACAAACCATGGGAACATCTAATAAAAATGTACCTCCATATGCATACTTAATTGGGGCATAGGACCACTTCCAAGGAAAATAAATTTCCAAATATTTAGGTAACCATTCATATTTTATGTGTCTTCATTTTCTAGTATAGGCGAATAGAAATTTTCTCAGCCACATATAATCATTCCTGTCACTTCTAGTTTGCACTATCAGACCCATCTCTTCCCCCTGAAATTTTATTCTTTTGATTTCTTATAAACATCCCTCCTTATATAGGGCCAAACTAAGAGGGAGTATTTCATTATCTTATGACTATGAAGTTACACCTTTTAGATTTAAAAAATCCTTGGCTTGCTTAGAATGGTGTTCATATGTAAACTAAACCTCTTACTCATGTTGCTTTGCTCACCTCTGTGTGAGTTGAGTCCTTCACGTACACTTATCCCAATTTCGTGCGACATTGCACCATGCAAGACGTGATGCAATTACTTGGTTGCATATTTTTTAGTGATGTTGCCTTTGTCACATCGTATTCTCAGGCGTACCTCATGCCATTCTAAAAAATACTCTATCTTTATCCATTGGGCTATAGAGTCAAAATTATTTTTATGTGGAGATATAGAAAGGGAAAAAATACAAAATAGCAACGTTGTGCTTCATATTTTTGGTAGCTACATTAGATGACCCATTTGATTTCATTGATGTCCCAATCCTCAAAGTATTATCTACTCAATATACTATCTATTTATTTGAGGTGTATGTACAAAATGTTGCAAGGCTGATGCTATAATAAGAGACTACCCTACTTATTCATAATGGCTATAGTTAATCATTTTATGTAATTATCAGATATGTACACAAAATGTGGTGTATACCCACGCCCAGCTTTTGAAACCTTTTGTAAAATTACCCTGTGAACCTACAATGCCTAGACTATATGGCACCAAATATGAGCTATTATTCATGATCAACTTGCCATGGTTCCTAGTTGCCACTAACCCTAGTAAGATTCCATTTTATTTTTTGTTCTTGTTTCAAATTTCTATTTTATGGATGTGAGTGATGAACCAAGCATCTTATCTTTTTTCACTAAACCTGGAAATAAAAATTAGCCTTTCACATGATAAGCTCCAATATTCTTCTTCCTAACCATTTTTCTTATCTTCCATATTTTATGATCTTCAACCATATCTGCATCATGAGTTATCATATTCTAGTGAATATGATTGTATTTATTTGTACTCCATTGGTTTCAAAGACATATTACTGTATCATCACAAGATATTTGAGCAAGCAATACAAAATTAGATTCAGGATGAGTTAACCTTGCTTTTTATGGATTACCAAAATTTTTCTTCCTTTTACATATGGGCTCCTTGATAGGGTACATCTTTTATTTCTTATAACCTTCAATACAAAAGTGTGCAAGCCTTTATTGGACACTGTGATGAATTATCTGGCCATTGGGATTAGTATCTAGTACTACTCTTGGGTTACACATCCTCCCAACTATATTATAAAATCTTGAGACAAGCGTATCCCAAATAATGGAGGCACATCAAATACCTCCACATCAAGAATTACAACTAAATTTGGATGCTTGCATATCAATATTGGTACTTTGTGAAGTGTTCCCACCATTTTCATTGCTTTTACTAGAAGTGCAATATTCTTGACTTTTGTATATCTAAGCTTAGACTTAAACTTCTACAAATTTCCATTGGCATAATTAAGAACTGAAACTTTGGATCCACTACATAGTTATGCAATATACTCTTTTCTAGAAAAAGAGATAAGTAAAAAGGAGAAATATAGCTTCCTAGAATGATTGGGGATGAACCTTGTATAAACATACCAATAGTATTTGGAATTTTTCTAATGGAAACATCAATTAAGTCCACTTGGTCTGATACCAATAGCTCTTCCCATAATCTTGTAGTTATTCAGGTAGAGTTTCTAAATAAACTATGGAATTATTTCATCATTATTACTCTCTACTTAATTGTTGTAGTAGGAAAATACAACCTCTTATATGTCTCTAACCTCTTCTAATTTAGTGAGTGATTATGTGGGAAGGAACTGCTAACAAGAACTTGATCATTTACACCAAATCTTCATGGTGGAGAAGGTAGGACATCAACATTTCCATATTCTCTAGATTGAAATACTACATGGATTGTATTTTCCCATTGTTCATAGTATTGTATTACATTACAGGTAATTATATTACCCATCAATGGGAATTCTCTCATCTATTCAAACCAATCCTCTTCCTCCTTAGAATGGGATTCATTATGGAATGAAGGCTTAACCAAAGTTTGACCACTTTCCCATTTTCTATCATTACTTTGTTGGTCTTCCCTTTCTAAATTTGTTTTTGGTTCTGTTGTGAGCTAAAGATAATGAGGTTGATGAAGTTGATGCACAATGGATCCATATTTTTTGAGGTATCATCCTCCATTCTTTGAGATCTATTTTTTCATATTTCTAACTTCTTCAATGAGTCTCTGAATTCTTACCTTCAAACCCTGCTTTGTTTGGTGTCTGTATTTTTTATGATTGGTGATAATGTCATCTCCTACGATTTGGTATAAGCGAGACATGACCTTTTCAAGGAGAGATATGGAAACTAAACTTTGAAGGGGATTAAGGTTTTCCCTAGGTGGTATTTTCCTTGCTTGGATCAAAATATTTTCAACATATATAGCCTCTTTCAAAATTTGTGGGAACCATTTTTCTTTAGATTGTTGAATGAGAATGCTAATGTTTGGGTGGAAAGCACAAATTCAATATATATATACTTAAGCAAAGTATGGTTGAACTTCATGGGGGATACTTCTCCAAATCCTTTTGAATTGGATATTGAAATTAAATATATTTTCACGGGATGCTTGTTTTATGAATGAGAGTTAGGTAAGCAATAGGAAAGGGTATTCAAAGTCATAAAATGCATCAATGAGAGCTTCCACCAAATCTGCCCATGTACAAATATTTTGATCCTCTAATGATCTATACCATTGAAACACTTTCCCTTTAAGGAAGAGAAGGAGAAATCTAAACATCACATCTTCAAATGCGATATTATGCATAGAAGCAAGGAATCTACATCTTGACAATGTTAAAATACAGTATTCTCTTTACTTATCAAAGCTTGCTAAAATTTCCAATGTGGCCTTAGGGATATTGTGTAGATATTGGATATTAAGGGGGTATGTATCATTCCATTGAGGACAATGCCTGTAAGCCATCGATATTTGGTATGGTACTAACTTTTGAATATTCCAGGGCTCTCTCTTCGGATGGGAGTTGCCAAATGAGCATGGGTACTCTAGAAATGAGGAAAATAATTAGGGTTTTAAAGGCAACAAACTATAGGTTTGGATCTAGATTTTCCAGTCAAGTCGCCAAGTGATTAAAAAATATTGCTTAAAATAAGGCATCACTAAACCCTAGTTTATTCAAAGGGTGGGATGTAGGTCCCACCAAATATGCCAAAAATTGTTGGTCCAAAGTTTTCCTATGGTAAATCATATTCCTAAGACTTGGCTAACATTGAATGATCGGGAAAGCTACAAAGCTTAACTATGTCAATATCTAGAGAAGGATGGCTCCTATAGGGTTCTAACTAGCTAAAATATATGATGGGGGAGGAAAATGGTGTAAGAAATAAGTAAACATAGTTGAGGCTAGAAATTTAAAATGGTGCAAATTAGACAATAGCAATAAGCATACAAATAACATGGAAGGAAACAACCATTAAAATATCCTAATATATTATCTAGTCTTTATCGTATGCAAATTAATCTTAATCAATATTCAGTTCAACAAACTAAAAATTTTAGGAATAGAGAATAAACATGCACAATAATATAGAAAGAAGAATTAATTTCATGCACATTCATCTAGCTAAATAGAAACATTCATCCATTCATAAATACATTTTTTGCAATATGTTGAACCAGAGGCCAAACAATTTTTTCTGTTGTATTGCTTCTTCAAAAATCTTTATACATGCAACTTGTAAATGCCTAAGATCCAACCATTTCACAAGAGGACATTTCTCTTATTTACAACACCTCTATGACTCAAAACTTAAACTAAAAAAATAGCTTTTATTAAAAATAGTTACAACAAAATGCCAGGTGGCCAAATTTCTAAAATTATCATGTAGCATTGTCAATCAAAAAATGGGATAAACTGCTTGATTTTTAACCACTGATTAAGTGCTTCATATATGAATATCAGTAGTGGTGGTGATCTTGAAATCTAATCCATTCCTTATTCTTAAATGCATTTATCACCCTCTATCCATAACGGTCCTGGTAGACTAAAACCTTGCAGAATATTTTATCTGTTACAAAATATGGTGGCTTCTATATAGATATATATCACGAAGTTGCATCTCACTTTTCATCCTTGTGCCCCTCAAGACTTTGTGAAAATTACACAACAACGTATCATGACATCATAATATTTTCTTGCCTTGAAATATTTTGAGCTTCTACAACCATAATTTGGAGATGTGTCACGAAGTTGCACCATTATCTTATCTTACATACTTTCTGAGCTTCTTTGGTTATGACATGGGGATACATAACTATGTTATACCTTATTTTTTACTTTTGACTTGACTACCTTTGAAAACCATGATACAACAACATGTAATTTCATACCACTTATTTCTGCTTTAAATTTATTAAGCCTTGCAACCATGATGTGGGAACATATCGTGATGTTGCGATACCTTATTTCATTTTAACTGTCTATACTTCTATGATAATAACATGGATTTGTGTCATAATATCATGACGATCTCCCACATTTATTTTCTCAAGCAATTTTTACTGTGACATAGCAACATGTCATGATGATACACCTTCTTTTTTATTTCTAGTATTTCTAATGCTCCACCATCGTGATGAAGTGATAGGTTACAATGTCATGATGTCACTTCATATTGATAAGTTTAGACTCTTTAGCTTTGTTCCTATTGCTATACCTATATATGCCTTATTTTTTTATAGCTTTTGAACCTTATATTAAAACTAAAATTAGGTGGGGAGGGGAACACAAAATTACCCACAAGTCCATCACACTAGTATTAGAACTCCCATTAGTGCAATACCCTATGCTTGGATTATGGAATTAAATTTGTCTTTCATTTTGAGCTAGATATGCTTTCCTTATACACATTGTTTTAGTTCTTCCCTATCAAAGATGAATATCATCTCACTGACCTAAGCTAGTTGAAATAACATGATGAAAATTAGAACCACATTATAGAGAGACTACAAGTCTACCAATATAGGCTTAAACATACCTATTACAAAAAGGTATGATAATGTTGCTTTGACCTTGGTGATCTCCTCAAAGAGAATCAAAAGAATTCCAATTCCAAAATTGAGCTCAAGGAAAATTTGAGACAATGGGAAAACTACCTTTCATATTGGTTTGTGCTCTTCCTCTTATTTATATTTGGCACTCTATTTATCTTATAGCTCTAAGATTTTATCTTATTGCATATTGATGAATCTTGCACACTACATTTGCATCTACTTAGCATATTATTTTTCCATCTTAAAATTTATTTCAAGAAATCAAATTTGTTTTAATGTCAATTGATAGTATTTGTACTCCCAAGTCATAGACCATCACTTTGATGATTATATAAACTTATTGTAGACACCAAAATCCAGCCACTTGTAAGTCATCTATACCTTCCTGCCAACCACGTGTCAGTCATCCATCCTTCCCGCCATTATTTGGCCCAAATCCACACTTTCCCACCATTATTTGGCCCAATTTCACTTTTCCCGCCATTTTTCATCCCCAAATTTATTTAAATTAATATTTATATATATATTTTAATATTTTAATATATATATAAATAAAGTTTAAGTGATTTAATCTGAGCCGTCCATCCTTCATTTAATCTCATCCGTCCATCCATCTTAATCCGTTTCACAACCTAGATTTATTCTCTACCCTTGGATCCACTTTAATCTTAGCCACACGTTCAAAGTGTCGTTAAAACCCTAAAGTGTGCCCTAAGAGTAGATTATAAATTGAGTCACCTTGATGGCTCAAACCCTATCTATCTCTTCGGCTAAACCTACTTATCTTCCCTATCTAAGTCTGGAGTTGGCTATTGTTGTTAATCCTGAGTCTTCTGAGTCTTCTACGGCCCTAAGTCTGAACTAAACCCTTTCGCCGCATCCATCATCGCCGCCTGGTCTCGCCGCGTTAACAGGAAAAGGTATAGATTCGTCTAAAGCAAGTAATCTTTCTTTATGTATTAATCTGTTGTTGAATTCTGCATTCTGTTTATTTTTATTTCATAAATCTAGGGTTTTAGACTATTTTTGAGGGCTCACACAGTGGAGCCCTCTTATTAGTTTCTAACTCTTTGATAATTTTAATGTGTGCAGGATTCTAGTGGTAGATCTGATTTGTTGATAGCGGCTGCTTAAGGCTGGAGTGGTCCGAGCCAAAGGATACAACGAAGCCCACTCATTCTGTTGAGGTTAAGGATACATTCTTCGGAGACGCCACCACATTGTGCCAGCTAGGGTTTCGGAGAACCCTAGCACAAATTGTAACTTTGTATCACGAAAAGGGTTAGAGGCCCTGTTGTACTTAAAAGGAGTTTCTAAACTCCATTGATTAATAAAAATCATTCATTTTGTACAAGCTGTTCGCATTCCTTTATTGTGATTTCTTTATTTCGTTTGGCGTTGTATCTTTAATCTACAAATGGCGATCACGGTGGGACCCCCTAGGGTTTCATGTTTTTAATAATTGCTTTATTGATCTATTCCTATTTTTGTTTTATTTTGCAAGTTCCGAAAATCGTGAAATTCGTTGTTCCAGCGAACTAGGGTTTCCGAGGAGTTTGCAGAAAACACGACGAGATGCGAGGCGGCGTCTGGAAGTCCGATCCGAAATGCAGAGGTGCGTTTCAGCCTGCACAAACTCCCTTGGGCGTTTGAAGTTAGTTTTACAGAAAAAGCGTAGGCTTCCGAGTAAGTGCGTTTTTTTTTCTTTGTTAAACTGTACTTTTTACGTTTTTGGTTTTTCTGCTGTATTCTGTTTCTTTTTCAGATCATTGCTTTAAAATGAACAAAAACTAAGTAATCTGGAAAAGAACAGTTAAGCTGTATATACATTTTTTTTGTTACATTTTTAGTTACATTTTTTTGCATTGCATTATTGGTTGTTGCTTGCATAAAAAAAAAAATTGCATACCTAGCTGCATATTAGAATAGCTACGAATTATCTGTTTTAGTTATCTAAGTAGGACTATTGATTGGATGTCAATAGTACTCCTGCCATTGGGTGATTCCAAGCGAGAGAAGTGGACGAACCTTCCTGTTGCTCCTTTGATATCTGATATCATTGGTAGGCGGGGGTTTTAAACGGTGTACTCCACTTCTTCAGAGGAAATGGCATATTTTTAGTGGCCTCTTGCTTAGATCATTAGAACTTTTGATTTATAGCTTTGTATGTATACATTAGACAACTAAAACACTTAAAATAAAATTCACTGCATTTCATATTGCATTTAAAACAGTAATATCTGGATTTCATCACCAGGTATTGCTTGAAGTTTAGTGACGGTGGAATTCATCTCCATCCATTAAACTTTCGCCTCAGACACCATAGGTCACCCCAGAGCAAACTTGCTTGGATTTCATCACCAGTAAGAATCTCGTTGTCCTTTCCTAGCCATAGTTTTTACCTTTTTTTGTGAATAATTCAAGATTAGATCACATGCAAAACTCATAAACCGGACACTTAAAATTTACTGCAGATTAAGATCAGAAAATAAGTAATTAACCGCAGGTAAGACACATTGGTTGAAACCTAGGTTGTGATTGTTTTCGATAATTTCTTTAGTGTAAATTTATCATTCAAGTTTTGCATTCTTCTTTTCTGAATTTGTTTAGATTTATTGCGTTATGGTCTTAACAAGGAATCAATCTAAAGTGTTAAATCTAAATAATCAAATGAATAATTCACGAGAACATCCCCACCACCAACATGACCACTTATCCTAGTGAATTTCGGGCGAGGTTCGCTCGCGGGTCTTTCACGTCCTTCTACCGTCTATCGCATGGCCATGCCCATGGAGGAAGACAATTCCTGTCATATTACCCACATTGATATGGCCCAAGTGCAAACTCACTTAAGAGATGGCATTGGTTATGTCCTTGAGCCAATCCAAGATTCCCCTATGCAAGATTCTATTTTTCAGCGGGATATTGCATCAACCATACCCGCTGGTTTCACTCAGGTCTACACTAACCCTTTTTTTGAGGCTAATGTTGTATCTGCTCAGTCGGCTTCATCTCCAACATCTTCCCAGATGCTCAATTGTCCTCCTTTGGAGACAAATGTAGTGTCTTCCCGACCACTTTCTCCTCCATTTAACCGGGTGTACACCAATTCTCTCTATGAGGTTGGTGGAACCTCCTCTAGCCATGACCAATTTCAACCCTCTTCTTCCCAAACCATTTATGGTTTCACCCTACCTGGGGCACAGTCTACTGTTTCTTCCCAGGTACCGCCTACTTCAGCCACCTTCATTGCCCCTGCTACGCAGTCTCCTGTGACTACCATGGCAGCCTGCCCTCCACCTTCATCCAATCATCCCACATCCCTTGGGTTAGAAATTAATAAGGTTAGGGAGTACCTCGACAAGTTGCTTCAGCAACAACAGCAACAAAATGCCCAACCACCTGTCGTAGTAAATCCTACACCCCAACCAATTTCTACCCAGCCAGCTTTTCTTAGCTCGGGCCCCACACAGGTACCCCAATCTTCGGTGGTGTCCATTCCTACCCCACCTTTCTCCCAACCCAATCCAGTTCATCATTCACCCCAATCACCTTCTTTCCGGTATCATCCATACCAACAACTTGTCCATTCCACACCGCCTAATCCAGGCAATTTCATCCCATCTCATCATTTTTCCACTCCTCCATTGCATCATCATAATCATCAAACGAATCAAAATTTTCATGAAGATTCTCGACTCCATGCTATGCAACAACAGATTGACAACCTTATGCTCAACATGCCCGGCTCATCTAGTCGAGAAACCTACGCTAAGGTCGTTGATCAATCAACCAATTCATCCTTCGGTACCTTCATCGCCATATCCGACTGATTTCATATTACCGAAGTTTGACAAATTTTGAGGAACCGAGGATCCTCATGAACATGTGAGCTCATTCATGCATGCCTGCTTTAGAATCCAAAATAATGACGCTCTTATGCTCAGAACTTTTCCTCAGACATTAGGAGGAGATGTTGTACAATGGTACAATCATTTACCTCACCATAGCATTTATGCTTACGAGCAATTGATTAATCTATTTTTAGAACGATTCTCCCTAAATGTACAAAGGAAAGTCTCATTGTCCGACTTATACAAGCTCAAGCAACATGACGATGAGGCTGTTTATGACTTTGGAAACCGTTGGAGGGCTATCATTAATAAATTGCCATTCTCCCTACCAATGGAGGAGTTAACCAAAATGTTCACCCGAGTTGTCTAAAACCTATCTCTTGGTTACTCCAATTACAACAATACAGGACTTTTGAAGAGGCTTTGGCCCAAGCAAGTATCATAGAAGACATTAAAGTCCAAGAGGGTGTTTTAAAACCCCGTAGAAAAGAATGGCAACAAAAGGGCCAACAACGAAATAATAATTATGGCCAAAACAAACAAGCACAGGCTAGTACAACCTCAAATGTTAACCAAGTTAATCAAGTGGTGGCGAGCCAGCCCATAATGGCTCAACAACAACAAGTAATGCAAAGTCAACCGCAACCAATTGCTTATCATGCGGTACCCGCCCCTCCTCAACCAGCTCACAATACTGGGCCAACCATGGAAACTCGACCTTGGCAAACAAATCGTCCCAAGCGACAGTTCACACCTTTAGATGAACCATATGCGGTCATATTCAACAAGTTATATAGCACAAATCGGTTAACTTTACCTGAGTTTAAACCTTTAGAACCATCTAGAAGGGGGAAGTATTACAAGGAGTACCTATTTTGTCCTTATCATAGGCAAAATGGACACGATATCAATAATTGTACGACTTTCAAACATGTGATCCAAGATCTTATTGAGATTGGAGCCATTAAATTGGATAGCCCCTTAGCCCAACAAAATCAAAATCTTGGTGTATTTCAAACACCCCTTCCACATCGGGAGGAAGCTCCAACAACTTCAGGGGGAGTAACTCGGGTAACTCCTCCTAATCAAGTCAACCATGTACAACAATACCAAGGTTTTGTGGGTACTATTAACGTAGTAACCCGGGGTCAAAGGGCGAACCAACCAAATCCAGGCTGAACCACAGCCACTTGTACAAACTCCCAGTCCACCTCAGGTAACAGTGACCCAACGACGTGCTAGTACTTCTCAACAACCGCTAAATCATTCTACTCAATGCCAACGACCCATCATGTCATTGAGTAGCCGATTAACTACCAGTTTAAAAATGGCTTATGCCAAGTTATCGATCTATGACCTCATTCAACAATCTCCCCCGCATAGAGAGGCATTAATGGAAATATTAAAGTCAATCGAGCTTCAAACTCAAGATACTAATGCCTTCAACAACTTTGTGGGGAGTATTCAAACATGCATGGAGCCCTCCATCACTTTCTATGATTTTGAAATCAAACCTTTGTCAACAGAAAGTATAGATCCTCCATTGCATATCATGGCCAAGATCGATCACAAGCCATTCAAGAGAGTCTTAATTGACACCGGTTCCTCAATCAATATCATTACAACATCGGCGTTGAGTCATCTAGAGCTGTCGCCATCCCTTATCACCAAGTCGACTTTTACTCTTAAAGCATTCAATGATGCTTTATCTTCCACGGTTGGCACGGTTATCTTGCCCATTGAGGTAGGGGCCCGAACTTTGCATACCTTGTTTCACATCTTGGAAGGGTCCATGGCATACAATGTATTGCTTGGACGGCCTTGGCTTAGGGAGATGAGATGTGTCCCTTCTATACTGCATCAATGTCTGAAGTATGTATATGAGGGACAGGTTCATTGTGTACCTGCTGACATTGAACCCTTCAAACATTGCAACTATGTCTCAAATCCTTATGAGATTGTGTTGCCATCCACTCATCTTTTCTTGACCCCATCTACTTCTTCTATACCATCTTCTTCTAAAGCTCCCATTCTCGAGGAGCTACCCATCATATCGCAACCATCTTCCTCTTCCGCTATTCCATCTCATTCACCACTTTCTTCATCTCCTAATCTTCCTTCTTCTTCATCAGTGACCACATGCACATGTGGCCATGACCAATCATCTCTTTCCACGTCATTACCCCCTTCTTCTACACCTTCTTCAACATCACCTATTATTCCTCCATCTTCCCAACCATCACCAGGTGATGTTTCACAAGTCAGTGAAGCATCAACCCAACCAAATCCTTCCAATTCTTCTATCCCACATTCTTCTATTCCATCATCTAGTCCATCTCCCTCCCAAGTCAAGGTCCATCTAACTGATGCAGGTATTGGTGAGTATGCCATCCAAGATGTCCACATCACACCGTTCAATGTGCAAACAGTTAAAGATTTTGGTCGTCCACATGACCAACATTTATCCATTGGATCGGTTTATAACATGGGTTCTATGCCAAATTCCATTAATTTTGTATATGGGGGAATAGAGTCATCTTCTAGTCCTACCACCATACTAGAACCCAAGCATCCGGTCCCTGCCAATATCGAAAGGATGGAGGGTTTTCCCTCTCGCTATTTCCACAGACATAATTGGCAGCAATTTGGCCTAGGTCGATACGAGCAAGGGGTAACTGAACGCATCGATATGCCATACCAGAGACCCACTGAGCGTTTTGGTGCGGGCTACCAACCACTTCCATCCCTTTCTTCTTTTGAACAAGCTTTTCAAAGCATTAATCTTAATTCAGAAGAAGAAATCCTCCACCCCGACGAATCCGAAGATGAAGCCTATGAAGAATTTGACGTCATGTCAAATGGTGATGAATCTGAAGAAGAGTCGGCGCCCATTGTTCCCCTCACTGAACAAGACGAGTTTTATCTCCAATTGTTCCCTCTCCAAGAGGCCATCTTTCGCTTGCTTCTTCCACAAGAACGAGGTGAACCACCCCCTCCGCCACATCCATAAGCCATAATCCAAACCTGTATTATATGTATATACTAAAATAGTGGTTTTCACCACTACCAAAAAAAAAAAAAAATCAGAAAATTCCCAAAAAAAAAAAAAAAAAAATATCAAAATATATAAAAATACTTTATTGCTTTATGTATGTGTGTAATAGTGGTTTTCACCACTACAAAAAAAAAAAAAAAAACTCAAACTACAAAAAAAAAAAAAAAACTGAAAAACTATGTTGTTTTGCATTTCAGGTCTTCAGAGGTCTTCACCGGTTTTCCCTTCCATTCCGCCCATCCTTTCTTCCATAAGTCGACAATGAATTTTGAAGACTTATTCACACCGCTCCATAATCCATATGATCCGGATAAGCCAATCCCGATCAACCCAAACTTGATTGACATGGATCGGATTTCATCTCCTCCATCTATTTCAGAGTTCATCCTTTTCGAGGAATTGTTAAGGGCTTCCGCCAACTACATTCCTCCTTCACCTCCACATTCACCTTCATCTTCTAAGCCAGAGGTCTTCCAGGCGGACATAGACGAGAGCAAGGCACGGGAGCTTGATGACATTTTAGATGACATAAATCCGATCCCTACTCCCCATCGGCTTGAGGAAGGTTCCCACATGTCTATTGAAGAAACTATCGATGTAGACCTTAGTCCAGACCAAGATGGCACCCAAATTGTGAAATTGGCTAAAAGTCTATCATCGGAGGAACAAGAGCAAATGATTGCTCTACTCAAGCGGAAGAAGGAGATATTTGCATGGTCTTACAAAGACATGCCAGGCCTAGACCCTAATTTGGTTGTCCATAACCTCACCTTACAAAAAGATGCTAAACCTGTCAAACAGAAACTTAGGAAAATGCATCCTACCGTGGCCCTCATAGTTAAATCGGAGATTCAGAAACTTTTGGATGTTAAATTTGTCGTCCCGATTGATTATCCTGAGTGGCTTTCTAACATGGTACCCGTTCGCAAGCCTAACGGGGGAATACGTGTTTGCACCGATTTTTGAGATCTAAATAAAGCGTGTCCTAAGGATGACTTTCCTCTTCCAAACATTGATACTCTTGTCGACACCTGTGCTGGTCATGAAATGCTTTCGTTCATGGATGGATTTTCAGGAATACAACCAGATTCGAATAAACCACGAAGATCAACACAAAACAACATTTACCACACCTTGGGGAACTTTTTGTTACGAGGGTGATGCCCTTTGGCCTTAAGAACGCAGGTGCAACCTATCAACGAGCCATGACTTATATTTTCCATGATTATATGCATAAGATTATCGAAGATTATGTGGATGATTTATTGGCAAAATCTAAAACTCGACAAGAGCATTTTGATGTATTGGAAAAAGTTTTTGATAGACTTCTAGAGCATAAAGTAAGGTTGAACCCTAAGAAATGTGTCTTTGGTGTTACCTCAGGCAAACTCCTAGGTTTTATTATCTCTAAACGAGGTATTGAGGTGGACCCAAACAAGGTCAAAGCCATTATGGAAATGTGTCCCCCAACTAATTTGAAGGAGTTGCGTAGTTTGCAAGGAAAGATTAATTCAATCCGTCGCTTTATTGCACAACTTTATGATAAATGTAGGCCATTTTGCCACCTACTACAAAAGGGGGTACAATTTTCATGGACAGATGAGTGTCAGAAAGCCTTTGATGACATCAAGCAGTACTTAGCGTCTCCGCCAGTCTTAGCTCCGCCTCGTCCAGGGGTCCCTTTCAATCTTTATATCTCAGCAACGGACTTTGCCTTAGGGACAATGCTTGCACAAAAGAATGAACAAAATCGTGAGCAAGTTGTCTATTATATTAGTCGAACATTGGTAAGCTATGAAACCCGATATGCTTATGTGGAAAAGTTGTGCTTAGCAGTGGTTTTTGCCACTAAGAAACTTCGTCATTATATGCTTAGCCATACAACATATGTCATAGCTAGAGAAAACCCTCTGCGTTATATGATGTCTCGCACTTATAATAACACTCGTACCGCTAAATGGATAATGTTGCTTACCGAATTCGATCTTGAATTCATTAGCCAAAAATACGTTAAAGGTCAAGTTATAGCCGATCAACTTGCGGAAGCTCCACTACCTAGTGATCATCCTTTGATTATTGAGCTCCGAGATGATTCGGTATTTGCTATCACTGAACAAGAAGAGGACATCATTCCGGAGGAAGATGTTGACATCACGCTATTCTTTGATGGCTCTAAGTGCGCGAAAGGTCAAGGCATTGGAGTTGTGTTTCATACACCTCAAGGGATTCCCATCCCTTTATCATTCAAACTAGACTTCCAATGCACCAATAATACAGCCGAGTATGAAGCCTTAATTTTAGGTCTTCAATCAGCCATAGCTATGAGCATTAAGCGTATTCGGATATTTGGGGATTCTCAACTCGTGGTTAAACAAATTACGGGAGAATACCAAGCCAAAGAACCTACCATTAAGCTTTATCATGATGTAGCAATGAAGTTGCTCTCTAAGTTTGATTGGTATGAGATCACTAGTTTGCCTCGTTCGACTAATAGATTTGCGGATGCCATGGCCTCTCTTGGATCATTGATTCCAAAGGACTCCCTTGGAGAGGTACGACCCCTAATCATTTCCACAATCTCTAAGTCTGCAATTGTCCGTGCTTGAGTCTAAGGATGAAAAAGATGTTTGCTTTATCCATTCGGATCCATATGAGCCTTGGTCTAGTGAGATAGTAGCCTTCCTCAAGTTTGGAACACTCCCATCTGATTTGTCTCGAACTGCCCGCCATTGTTTTAAGCAAAAGGCAGCTCGTTTTGTTCTTTTGGGGGATGTGTTGTATAAACGTGGATATGATGGAGTACTCCTCCGTTGTCTAGAAGCGGGTGAAACACATAGAGCTATTGCTTGAAGCCCATGATGGTACTTGTGGTGGTCATTTTAGTGGAATGGCCATTGCGAAGCGTATTTTACGTATGGGGTATTATTGGCCCACTATGGAACAAGATTGTTGCAAATATGTTAAACAATGTAAAAAGTGTCAAGAACACGCTAATTTAACCCATATACCATCACAAGTTTTACAACCCATCCAAAGCCTTTGGCCCTTCTCACAATGGGGTCTCGATTTAATTGGCAAGATTTCACCTGCCTCTTCAGGACAACATACTTTCATCATTACAGCCACTGAATACTTCACAAAGTGGGTTGAAGCTATTCCTCTAGCCAGTATGACAGGTCCTAGAATTGTGGAGTTTATACTTCACCATATCATTTGTCGTTTTGGTATTCCCTCTAAAATTATTTCTGATAACGGCAAGTCTTTTAAGAATAAGGATGTTCGAGCTCTTTGCGAAAAGTATAATATCCAACATAGTTTCTCAACTCCTTACTACCCACAAGCCAATGGACAAGCTGAAGCTTCCAATAAGACCATAATTGCTATTCTTAAGAAACTTGTTAAAGAAAATCATAAAGATTGGCATACACAAATCCCCTTAGCATTATGGGCTTACAGAACAAGCATCAGAACTCCCATTGGGGCAACGCCATTTTCTTTGGTCTATGGAGCTGAAGCAATCATGCCTTTTGAGCTCGAGATCCCTTCCTTGCGAATTTATTTGCGGGAATTTATCGATGATGATATTGCTAGACAAGCACGTCTTGATCAACTCACACTCATAGATGAAAAATGAATCAATGCTTTAGAGCATTTGCGAGTTTATCAAGACCGATTGAAACGTGCTTACAATGCCAAAGTTCATCTAAGAGAATTTCAAGTAGGGGATCTTGTCCTTAAAGAGAATCAACAAAACACCAATGCATTGCCGCATCTTCGAGATAAATTCGCGGCTAATTGGTTAGGTCCATATATGGTCACTTGAAAGAGTGGGTAATGGAACTTATAGACTTGCCAGTTTAGAGGGAGAGGAAGAACCCGAACCACTTAATGTTATACACTTGAGGGCATTCTACGCATAGTTTGAATTTTATATGTACATATATACATGGCTTGTACAACAAAAAAAAAAAAAAAAAAAACAAATAAAATAAAAAGAATTTGCATTTCATTGTTAGTTGCATACATCTCATTCAAAAACATTGCATTTCATGTGCATACATCTCATTGAAAACCATAACATTTCATTTTCAGCCATAGTTGCATATCATGTTAGAGACCATTCTATCTTTTGGATATAAAATTTGGTCAAGCAAAAGTCATGTTGCCTTAATCAAGGGCACCTTCATAAAATCCATCAAACCGAATTGTCATTCGTACACCCATTTTCCATTTGCACATATTTACATTGCCAAAATGTTTTCAGTCACTCAGCCATTCCTAGTGTTTTAAGCAAACTTCGAAATGCATGTCAAAGTTCTCTAGGGCCATATCACAAATTACACTAAATAAAATCTTGAGTATTGGGAAATGATTTCAAAAGCGGTCTTGAACCTATCACATTTTCACATCTTAAAAACATCTTGTGTCAAAGAGAGATAACACCATCCTTGGGTTGTGCCTTGAAGTGAAAAGGGTAATCCTCGTTTGTCCTATCATGCAAACATAGTCCATAAAACAGTGGTTCTTACCACTATCACAAGCAATCACAAAATATAAATATAAACAGAGTAGTAAGGATAGGGTAAAATTCTCATCATACTTCGGTTGAGAATCCGATTCCCCAAAGCTCTAAGGAAATGAACATTTTTCACACACCATCGATCCCAAATAAGTTGTAAGGATCGTACTACTTGTCCGATCAGACGGATAGGTAGTCATCCCCAAGGCTTACAAAGGTCAAAAACAACATGGACTATGGAGTTAACCTTCATCGGGGCTATAGACGCTTGATTGGCAGTGGAGTATACTCATTGCGTGGCGACATGTCTCTCCTCAAAAAGAGACCTCTGAATGCTCATACGGACAAACTAGCTTCGGGGTCTTCTCCATAACAGGGTTACCTAATTTATGCAAGATGAGGTTAATGAACACACTTGCACACACACGGGTTTTTGATTGCCTAGAGTCACTACCATGCTTCTGATTTGGTTAATGAACTCGCATGCACACACATTTGGTCCTAGTTGAATTAGGCGGTGTTAGTAAGTTTGTTTGATACCACTAGCATGTTTGAGTCTTTGTAAAACAGTCTTCCATATCAACCTCCATATCACCCTCCATATCTTCTTCCATATTCATGTCATTCCATACGTCATCCATTCACAAGCCACCAAGTTCGGTGCCCCTGATTAAACAATTATGATAACAATTCGCTAAATCTAACTATCTAAAAGTATGAGTGCTTCTTAGTGCATATTTCATTTACTTAGTCTCGCATTAATCATCTATAAGTTTGCATTCCATTCCATCACATATGCATCAAAAACATTAAAACATATAAAAACATGCATCACAAAAACATAGGCATTCACACAAAAGAGAGTAAAACACCAAATAAATAAAAGCCATGTATATATATATATATGTATAAAGGTCAAACTGTACAATGAATGCCAAAAGGCTACAATATACAATAGAGCACCAAGGCTCATAAAGAGTGCATCTAAGCACTAAGCTAACCATCAAAACAGGACCCCCGAGACCTAGTAGGAGCCCTAGACCTAGTGGTGTGCCTAGACTCACTACGCCTAGAGACAGAGGAGGATGGAGGATCGGGCAACACAATGTGATGCCTAAACAATGTGTCCTCCAGAGCCTCAATGTAACGAGTCCTAGACCTAAGCCTAGCTATGTCTATCCCGTGCCGTCGCTCCGCTAGCTCCGCTCTCTCTCACACCAACCCAGTCCCCTCAGGGGCGTTTGGTGTCGATTGAATAAAGGAACAAAACTTACAAAATTGAAGCTTACCTCCTCCAAATTTCATCAAATTGCATTCATCCATTCTTCTTATCATAATAAAACATTTTGTGAAGGTTACAACAGTTTTGGACACAAATTTTGTCATTTCTCTCAAAAAGCGCATCATTCATCATTGTTTTACAAATTGAGTTAAAAATATTCAAAACCTTCACAAAATTAACCACATTCATCAATTCTTCGATCTATCGTCAATTTCATTCCTTCTTTCATCATGCATATTTTTGCCAAATCAAATTAAAGTAAACCTCGTATCTAGTGGTATATTCTATCACCTTGGCGATTGCAGCGATTTGAATCCATGCAATTCGGTAAGAGGATTAAACCACCATAAGGACACTTACCATTTATCATCATCAATTATTTCATTGTTTGAAAATTGGAAATCAATTTTGGGTATTCTACTTTTCAAGTGACCTCATACCAAGATTAATTTGCTCAACAGTTGTCATTGATGGCCTAGTTCATGGGGCCTTAAACATGGACAATCTTTCATATCGTCATTATTTTAAGTCTTGCTAGAGATTGTGGCTACCTAGGTTGATTGGTTCCGACCCGAGGAATTATCCATACAGTCACTAGGAGCATCTCTGAGTTCTGGACTCTTTCATGCATCTTTCATCTCTGCATATCAATGGCGCCAACAAGGCAATTTCATCAACAGTATGGATTCACACACAGGAGTTGGGGCATCCGTTATCAATTTCTAATTTTCCTATAGTGGAATTCATCTTACATGATCATGGAATTTACCAGTTTGGCAAAAATCCCTTTATAACCGTTGGGGCAGAAAACGGTCCATCTTTCACATCACTCATATCGTCTTCAATCATATTCTTTTCTGGTTTGTACACCAACCCCTTTTCTGTTGGGACATAAACAGATGGTGCATGCACCAACCCTTTTTTTTCACCGTTGGGGCAAAAACGGTTCATTATCTTCCGAATTTCTTCCAATTGGCTTGTGAGAACCATTCTCGCTCGCCAATTGAGGGGGTAAGCTGAAAATTTTTAAATATTCTTTTATTCTTTGGTCTTCAAAGTTGTGCTTTAGTCTTGAGAGAGAGTTGCGTCTGATCCAACTTTTCAGGTGTCTTAAGTTTTTGTGCTACATTGTGTCTTCACACAAAGCAGCTCAAAAGGGGCATCTGTAGACACCAAAATCCAGCCACTTGTAAGTCATCTATACCTTCCTGCCAGCCACGTGTCAGTCATCCATCCTTCCCGCCATTATTTGGCCCAAATCCACACTTTCCCACCATTATTTGGCCCAATTTCACTTTTCCCGCCATTTTTCATCCCCAAATTTATTTAAATTAATATTTATATATATATTTTAATATTTTAATATATTTTAATATATATATAAATAAAGTTTAAGTGATTTAATCCGAGCCGTCCATCCTTCATTTAATCTCATCCGTCCATCCATCTTAATCCGTTTCACAACCTAGATTTATTCTCTACCCTTGGATCCACTTTAATCTTAGCCACACGTTCAAAGTGTCGTTAAAACCCTAAAGTGTGCCCTAAGAGTAGATTATAAATTGAGTCACCTTGATGGCTCAAACCCTATCTATCTCTTCGGCTAAACCTACTTATCTTCCCTATCTAAGTCTGGAGTTGGCTATTGCTGTTAATCCTGAGTCTTCTGAGTCTTCTACGGCCCTAAGTCTGAACTAAACCCTTTCGCCGCATCCATCGCCGCCGCTTGGTCTCGCCGCGTTAACAGGAAAAGGTATAGATTCGTCTAAAGCAAGTAATCTTTCTTTATGTATTAATCTGTTGTTGAATTCTGCATTCTGTTTATTTTTATTTCATAAATCTAGGGTTTTAGACTGTTTTTGAGGGCTCACACAGTGGAGCCCTCTTATTAGTTTCTAACTCTTTGATAATTTTAATGTGTGCAGGATTCTAGTGGTAGATCTGATTTGTTGATAGCAGCTGCTTAAGCTGGAGTGGTCCGAGCCAAAGGATACAACGAAGCCCACTCATTCTGTTGAGGTTAAGGATACATTCTTCGGAGACGCCACCACATTGTGCCAGCTAGGGTTTCGGAGAACCCTAGCACAAATTGTAACTTTGTATCACGAAAAGGGTTACAGGCCCTGTTGTACTTAAAAGGAGTTTCTAAACTCCATTGATTAATAAAAATCATTCATTTTGTACAATTGTTCTGCATTCCTTTATTGTGATTTCTTTATTTTTGTTTGGCGTTGTATCTTTAATCTACACTTATCTTTCAAATTCTTTCTTTGCTACTCTTAGAATCAAAATCATAATTCAATTTTAGGTTTAATGGAACTATCATTATTTGGTTTATATAGAGAAAAAGTGCCAACATCTAGTAAAAACATCAGTAGTACTATTTCCAACGTATAGTGTTTTTTTAGTTAGCATTTATTTCATGCATTTAGTATATTTATCATCTTTATTATCTATCTTAATAGGATCCTAATTGTTGTTCAAGGGAGTATGACATTTTCTACCAACTCAAATAGACCCCTCTACCACTAATCATATATCTTTTGTCTATCTTGTAGGAAAGTGAAAGCACCATCGATAGGCAAAAGCACTGGTGGCACTTCTCCAAACTATTATCACTTTTGTATCTATTTTTATTTATTTAATAAATAAGCAAAAGGGAAACAAGAAACTAGTTTAGTATTAATCATATAGAGGACCAACTAAATATTTAAGCTTTATAATCAAGTAAAAATCATATATAGCTAAATTTATGACTTGTTTGTTACATCTCTCTTGCACCCTTCTCCATTATAATAAAAATCAATATTTACTTTCTCATAAAAAAGGAAAATCAGTTCAGCTTTAGGCCTTGATTGTTGCATTTGTATGTTGCATGAAATCTAGATTAGTGTTAAGCCTATTCAAAGAAGTATCTTAGGAGAAACATAGGTGTTATTCAAACTAATCCATAAAACACAAATATCTAAGATCACAAACTATCCTTAATCCCAAGGTGAGAAGAGGAGAGTCATGGTAGATCCTTGAGATGTCCTTCATGATCTTCTATCCTTCTCATTGTTAGAAAGTCATGCATATATGTTTTTATGTGTCCTTTGCATGGTAAAGTGAGGGTAATGTGACTATTTTTTATTCACCAAAATTAGGTCTAGGTTGTACTAACAACTATATAAAGCAACATACATTCGACCTTTCCAATAGATATGACTTAGTGACCAAGGCACTAGGCTTAGATCCATTAGAGGATGATGCATTGCTATTTTTATCTCTAATATGTTCTCTTTGCTTAGGTGCTCAATTTTGCTATTAGCATAATAGTTTGGAGGAATGGTACTATGTTTACCCATAAGGAGTAGTTTTGAATCCTACTTCCAACATTTTATGTAGTGCCAAGGGGGTACATGGTGCTTGAAGAAATGTGAAATTATAAATTGAATTGGTTGAATTATTTTTCAATGATCATAGCACTTCATGTTCTTAATAGTGTATGTGGATTTGTGGTCAATGGACCAATATCAATAGATTGTGTGCCCCAAGGACCATGGATTTGAACCTTCTATCTCTCTTTGGATTTTTATGTGGTGAATCAGTGGTTGATGTGGTACTTAGGTGGCTTCTCATAATATTTTGGTATATATGGAGAATATCACCTATTTATTTGTAGACACATGATAATCTAACATTTTTACTATCCAATCATCTATCCAAATAGTAGTAAACCTAAGAAGTAGATGAATTTTTTAAAGGGATGGTTGTATGACACATGGTTCTCTCAATTTTGTCACCATTTTTTAAAATTTTAAATTCAAAATTTTTGGAAGCTATATTAGTGTATGGAGGGATAAATTTTTAGAAGTCATATTTTTTAATACAAAGCATTTTTAATTCCTTTTTTCAATCACATGATTTTTCAAATTCTTTGTAGTAATTACATCAATTTTATTTCATTCTACAAACATAATATGGTAATTTTGTAGGAGCATTATGGATCAAATATATCACTTTTGACCTAATAATTGAGCAAACTTGATTCAAATCATACCTAAAGTACAATGAAAGAGATTGTTGGGGTATGTTTAATTTAAAAAAGTATCCCTTACTAAGGAATTCGTAGTCTTCTAGATGGTTATGGATGCTCATATATTGCTTGCTAACTTTAAAATCTTCTAGATGATATGGAAAGCTTAGAGATTCAAATATTCCTCATGGAGGGTGAGGGAGATGATAACATCTCTAATACATTATATTCATAGCCCTCAGATTATGGGAGGTGTTGGAACATGGTAATTTGACCTTATTGGATAAGTACAATAGGTGATGATATAAGGCTATAATATTTTTAATGTAAACCTATGGGTATTAATTATGTAAGCTTATGAGCATTTCTAGTGTAAGCCTATGACCAATATTTATGTGTGTATCCTTAACGATATTGGGTAAACCATTTGTATGACTATATATTCACCCATAGCAATATTGGTTGCACCACTTGGATGGTGTAACCTTGACTTAACATTTATTTATGGTTTAGTTACTTTACTTAACTTTGAGCCTTATAACCACGTAGGTTAATGTAATATATAATTGTACTTTGGTGATTATGTATCTATTATAAATACCCCCAAGTATAATTTTATCAATTTATGTGATGTGATGTTGTCACAACCTACCCATTAGAACCTCCTAATGGATATTAATTAATCTAAAGGATTAATTAATACTCAAATTTTAATATTAAGCTAACCTTACTAATGTTGCCTAACATTGATAAGAGGGTCTAATTAATAAATCTAGGGGATAGTAAACCCTAATTATTCTATAAAATCCCTAATTAAAACTAATTACACTCTACTAGGTTAATTTGAAGAGTTTTGGAATATAATTGGGATTTTGTAAGGTTTTGGAGAAATTAAATAAGGCTTTTGTGAAAGATTAATTTGGGAATTTATCTTTTACAAAAAATGATTTAGTATAATAAACCTAATTTATTACAATAAGGTGTCCACAAAATTTATCCAATTTTAAATGGACCCAAAAAGAGCAAGGTCATGATTTAATAATAAAAATGTATATATTTTATTAGTGGATGAACTATTCTCCATTCCACATGGCTTCTTCAAAACAACTCCAAGATTGACCTTATAAGTTGCCCTAGGAAAAAGGGAAGGCCCAAAATGAACAAGGTACTTCCACCTTATCTCCTCTTGTATTTTACCTTAATTTTTAAACAATAAAAGGGATGTCACTATTTTGGGTTGACTTAAAAATGCACCCTTTAATATTTTAATATTAAACCACATTCTTGCTCATGAAGGAAAAAGAAGCTGGGAAAAAATATTAAAGGGGAGACAAGTGATTGGAAAGGGGGAGGGAAATATTGGAGCTTATGGACTATGCTCTTTACCTTGGTAGATCAAAAAACAAAAATATTTGGGAGATTACTAAGCTTTAATCAAAGATATTTTTCCAATATGAATAATTTTAGAAAGCAATCTAGGGAGGAAGGAGCAGCCTTGGAGCAAGCATGGAGAAGGATGAAGAAAAAGTTGGATGCTTCATGAAAAGTAACCTTGGTGAAGGAATGAAGGCTTTGAATCAGGTTGTTTCTTTCATTTAATAAGCTCCTATTTGGCTATGCTTTAAGTTTTTGTAAACCTTTATATTTTTAGGTAGTAGTGCTATACCATGAAATATATTCTATTGTTTTGTTTCTTAACATAATTATTATTGAGAGCTATAGGAAATGGCCATTAAGGTAATATTAAATACCTGTAGGTCTATTTAACTAATGGATTAATACTCAACTAATTCATGGATTAACTAAAGGCTAATAAGGGTATTGATCACAATCTGCCTTGGTGTCTTAAAATTAATTAATTGGACCAAGTAGATCTTCAAATATAGTAAGCTCCATACTAAAACTACAACATCTATAGGTTAGAGTAAACAAAAAATAACGGAGATCCCAAGATCACAACTTAGTGGTATATTTATTATGCCCTTTACCCACAATATATTTAATGTAGGATATAAGGGTTGTATCCTTCTTACTACAAATGACTATTTTTTATAAAATCCTATTCGAAAAGCAACACCCTAGATAGGTTTATTCTCCTCGTAATGATCCATGGAACCATGCTACTACCGATGTGATGACCAATTAGAATATTTGGGATGGAATTTATATAGGTCTACTATGCTTCTCTCATGACATACATGAATAAGAGTTTGTGCCTATTACCGATTTATATATATTTAGGCCTTTGATTAGGGATCGATCCTAACCTTACTTGGGGATTGTTTTATGCAATCCTATATTATTTAAAATAACAACTTTTATACCTAGTTCAGTTTAATCTGATGTACGCCATAATTGAAAAGAATTCAATGACGATCACGTGGAACAAATGATATATTCTATCTACAAATAAATTTCCCCAAAGGATCTGTGTGGAAGGGAATGC
This sequence comes from Wollemia nobilis, assembly GCA_028583015.1. Classification (NCBI taxonomy): domain Eukaryota; kingdom Viridiplantae; phylum Streptophyta; class Pinopsida; order Araucariales; family Araucariaceae; genus Wollemia; species Wollemia nobilis. The sequence goes on along the minus strand of JAQPPZ010007108.1, from coordinate 8,155 downwards.
CTTCTACTTAGCTTTGGATAGATTAATATTATTATTCAACCATGCAGAAATAGTAACAACCAGATCAAAGTAAATCAACTAAATAAGGAGTGCGAGGAAATGAATGTAATAAATTAAATCAAATGCCGCTTGAGGAGGGTAGATCCCCACTGCAATGGAAAAATGCAATAGCGCAAGCGCAAATGAATATGTGAAAATATAGATGATAAATTAAATGTAAATCAAATCATATATATAATAAAAACTTCCTTCCTGGAAACATAGCCGACGACTATGTTTGGAATGTAGCATGACTCCCCTCCTTGAAAAGCTTTATTCTCAAAGCTAGAAATATCTGGAAAATACTTTCAGGTTCCCATGTAGCATCTTATTCGGGTAAGTCCTGCCATTTTATGAGAAATTCTTGGATATGACGAGATCTTAGTGTGTGTGTTCTGGTTTGTAAAATTACTTTCGACTGGAGATATATATGCCCTTCTTCATCAAGAACTAGTAATTCAGACTGATATTGTACATTCTGGCCAATCACCTTCTTGAGATAGGAAATATAAAATACTGGATGTATGCATGAGGAATGAGGTAACTCTAGTTGATATGCTACTTCCCCAATGCAATGCATAATTCTGTAAGGACCATAAAATCATGGAGCCAACTTCTGACTTGACTTGATCTTTAGTGATAATTGTTTGTAGGGCTGTAAATGCAAGAACACCATATTGCCAATATTGAATTCTATTTTCGAACGGTGTGTGTCCTATTGTTGCTTAATATGATTTTATGCATGGATTAAATTATCTTTGAGAATGGTGAGCATTGATTGATGCTGCTGAAACCAATCATCTACTTGGGCCACTTTGGAAGATCCTGGTACATAATCTGCTACTGTTGGTGGCTTAGTTCCATACAATGCTTCAAAAGGAGACATCTTGATGGAATAATGGTAAGAAGTGTTGTACCACCATTCTGCCAATGATAACCACTGACTCCATTGATATTGTTTTAACCTGAACAAAACATCTTAGGTAGGTACCCAAACATTTGTTAACTATCTCCATTTGACCATCTGTTTGTGGATGGTATGCAGAAGACATATTTAATTTGGTACCACTAAGTCAAAACAATTCTCTCAAAAAATTTCTAGTAAATATGGGATCTCGATCACTTACAATATTTTTGGATATTCCATGCAATTTGAAAAGTGAATCCATAAATACCTTAGCCTTTTTGCTTGTTGAAAATAGATGTTGTAAAGCTTGAAAGTGAGCATATTTGGATAGGCGATCAACTACCATGAAAATTACTATTTTACCTTTCGACTTAGGAATACCTTCAATAAAATCCATGGAAATATGTTCCCATTGATGATCTGGAATGGGTAAGGGTTGAAGTAATCCTGGCGATTTGATTGTTTTGCCCTTATTGTGTTGGCATACTTCACATTCAGCTACCCATTACTTGACCTCTACTTTTAATCCTTTCCAACAGAAGGATTGTTTAACCCGCATATAAGTTTTCAAAAAACCTGAATGTCCTGCTATGGAGAATCATGTGACTCATCTAGAATCCTTGATTTGATTTTTGAATTGCGTAGAATATAAATGTGATTCTTCCTTTGTAATATATTGTCATCATAGGAGAAAAAAGGGTGCTTGGATGAACCCACTAACAATTCCTAAATAATTTGAGTTGTTTCACTATTGTACAACCATTCTTCCTATAACTGAGATACCCATTGAGAACAAGGACTAGAAATAGCATTGGTGACCACTTCATCTTCGTATTTTCTGGATAATGCATCAGTTGCCACGTTTTATTTCCCTTTCTTATACTCAATAACAAAGTCATATCCCAACAATTTAGTCAACCACTTATTTTATTATGGATAAGAGAACCTTTGTTCTAGAAAATACTTGAGACTACTATGATCTATTTTTATAATGAAACGACTATTGATTAAGTAGTGTCTCCTTTTATCCACTGCATGTAGAATAACCAAAATTTCTTTTTCATATGTGGATCTTCCCAAATTAATTCCCAAAAGTTGTTTACTTTTGAATGCCAAGGTATGACCTTCCTACATTAATACTTACCCAATACCTTTTCTTGAAGCATCACATTCAATGATGAATGGTTTGTGAAAATTCAAAGTTACCAAAACTGGGGTAGTACACATTACTTCTTTGAGAGTCTTGAAGGCTTGAATGGCTACTTCAAACCAATGAAAAACATCATTCTTTATGAGTGTTGTGAGAGGAGCTATAATTTTACCATAGTTATGCATAAATTTGCGATAGTAGCTAGTGAGACCCAAAAAACCATGAAGTTTCTTGATGGTTTTAGGCAAAGGCCAATCGTAAATTACCTTAATCTTATTGGGATCCACTTTAACACCTTCCTGAGATACTATATGACCTAGGTACTCAGCTTTTTTTACACCAAAAGAGCATTTAGATTGCTTGACAAACAACTTTTCCCTATCTAAGATATGAAGAACTCTTCCCACATGTGATAAATGATCCTTCCAAGATTTACCATAGATGAGTATGTCATCAAAGAAGACTAGGATAAATTTGCGAAGGAATGGATGAAACACATGGTTCATGAGACTTTGTAATGTATATGGGGCATTAGTGAGACCAAAGGGCATGACCAAGAATTCATAATGACCTTCGTGAGTCCGAAAAGCTATTTTGGGAATATCCTCCTCCCTAACTCTGATTTGGTGAAACCTTGAACATAAGTCCACTTTGGTGAAAAAATTTGCACCATGTAGTTCATCTAATAAATCATCAATAACAGGAATAGGAAATTTATATTTGATGGTGATTTTATTGAGAGAACAAAAATATGGACAGCAACACCAAGAATTGTCTTTTCAACGAGCCAAAACTACTAGTGAAGAATAAGGGCTAGTACTATGATGAATGACACCATGTTCTAGTATTTCTTGGAAAATCTTCTCAATTTCTGTTTTCTAGGGTTGGGGATATTGATAAGGATGACCATTAGGTGGAATACTTCTAGGAACAAGGTGTATGGCATGGTCATGGGATATTTTGGGTGGTAGTCCTTTTGGTTCATGAAAAACCTCCACATAGTTGGCAACAATATTTTGGAGATCTTCTGCTTGGATTTCTGGCATATCTTGTGCTAAATTTTCAATGCAGTTAATTTGGGCTATGAATCCATAACCATCTTTTCTTAATATATTTTCTTAATTTGGGCTATGAATCCATAACCATATTTTCTTAATAACCATATTTTTTATGGAGGTGTTGGCATTTATTGAATGTGAATGGTCTTCTAATTCTCTTGCCATTCCACATAGTGCTGCTTGTAATTGAAACCAACCATGGTTTCCAATTGTCCCATCCATGCAACACCCAAAATAACTTCTGAATTACCTAGTTCCATGACAAAAAGGGGACCATGCCAAATATAACTACCCATTTGTAATGAAATTTAAGAGGTATTACCTAGGCATTGATAAGTTTCCCTTATTGTAGTTATAACTTGAAATATCTCTTGACTCGAAGAGTAGATATGAAAATTTAATTCCCTTGCAATTTTTACATCAATAAAATTGTGAGTACTTTCTAAATTAATTAGTATTGTTACCTTAATTTTTTGAATGAATCCTGCTACTTTGATTGTATGGTGAGAGGATAAACCCATAAGAGCATGTACTAAAATAGTCATGGTATCTTCTTCAGCTACAACCTCCTTGTGTTCACTCTGGTCATCGATTGTGGGATCCTCAGGTGAACTGTGTTCCTCTATTTCTTCATCTTCCTTGTCAGCATATTCAATTTGAAAGTTCTATCATGGTATACATGCTTGATCTTTTGGATGATGGTTGCAATATTTATATCAGAAGTATCTTGATGGTTGATCATTTCTACAAAAAGAGTTATTGCAGAATTGAGGTTGACCATATGAATCACGTCATGTGGATGTTCCTAGTTGCATCTTTGTCTCTATCAACTTGGAAATCCTTATACACTCATCTATATTGGATGGATTTTGTAAGTCCACTTTAGCTTTAATATTTGATTTCAACCCATTTCTAAAATATGCTACCACCACATCAGGCTATAAGTCTATATAGTGAAGCATACTAGTAAATTCTAAGATATAGTCCCCTACCGATCCTATCTATTTAAGTGACAACAACTACACTGTGTAGGAAGCTATGGAACCTTCATCAAATCTGTAAAGAAAGGATTTGGAGAAATCCTGCCAGTAGATGTTGTTTCCCATATCACGTTTGTACCATGAAAACCATTGATAAGCTTCAGTGCCTAATTTGGTTGCCGCAAAAGGAACTTTTTTTGAATCTTTGAATTGGTATATGTCTAAAATGCCTTCCATTTTGGCTATCCACCCACGTGGATCATGACCTTCAAAGGTGGGTATATCAATGCATGGAAAATTGACTCCAGTAGGACCTCTTGGTTGGTGGTAAACTTCGTGTCTCTCTTAATCCTCATTATTCCTCTTATCTCTGGAGGTGATTTTGGGTAGGTCTACCAAAATCCCTTTGTTGCTCAAATTTTTTCTTGTTTCCCCTATCCTCATTATTTATTTGGCCATTGAGATTTGGGGAATGACCATTATGACCTCTTTGGTGTGTATAGACTTCATACTGATGCTCCGTACTATAGTGGTTTGGGCTAGGGAGATTTTTGTGGGGTTGTTTGGTGAGTATTTGGGTTATGTTGATATTCATGTTATGAATACTCTCTACTAATTTAAGTAAGATTTCATCAGTGATCTTGGAGCTTCCTATTTCCACTTGAGTGATGTTCTCATGGGAGGATTCTGGGGAGGTATTGGATGCCATTTTATTAAACAATGGATGACCTAGATTATAGCTAACAATTCCTAAAGGAGAAGAAGAATTTTGTGTACCTTTGCTTCTAGAAGGTCTTATTGGTGATTTCAGGCTCCCTAGGTTGGAGTTATCCAAACTTGACAATCGCCCATTTGATCCTTTTTTCCACCTTCCACTCATGCACTCTTCAGAATTTCCTATTTTAAAGGCTCTTGTGCTTCAATTTTATCTGCAAAATTTTGATTGGCTTTGGCAAAAAAATTATTATTTTTTGCTTTATTTTCGCTCCAACTGCGACACGGATATAGTTGGTTCTCTCCTTGAATTTGATAGTAATGTGACTCTTGAATTTTGACAAAAATATGACGTTTGACACCTGAATTGAGACTGGGTTGAATTTTGTGATACTACCAACTTGACACTACATGACGCACACTTGACACGATAGCGGATGGAAGGATAGATGACCACGACACAACTATATTTTAGCAAGGACTAGACGCTACCCGACAACAACCATGACACTCAATTGGGACACGACTCTGACTTTGTGAAATACGTGGATGAAAGGGTAGCAAGGGTACTGACTACACCACAAAGACATGACACAAGGAATAATACTATTTGAGACACAACATGACATGACAAAGTGTTGGACCCCATATGATAGGATGGAGGAACACTGATGACGGACATGACCATGGGATCAATAAGGATACGAAGGAATAAGTTAAGGGACCAACACGAAGGAATCTAGAACTATAGACAACATGTGGAAACACTAGACTCAAGACCGAAGGAATAAACATGAATACTAGAGAGGAAGCAAGATGCAGGATAGCTGATGAACAACAGAGGTCCCAATGCACAAGACAACTAGTAGGACAACTAGATTTTATAGATGTGTATGATGACCCATGATGCACCAACAACTGGCAGGATGAAGGTAGCTTATGCATGAGAAGACCCAAAAATATGTGAATGAAGTCACATTTTAATAGATGCGATGAGCGTGTTATAAACATATTCACTTCCCTCCACCCACTCAATGTGGGATAATTGTCCCAAAAAAATAAAAAAATATTATAAGTTTCACATACCTTAGACCAAGCTTGATAAATCATTTTTTCTTGTCGTCTGATTGGTTGGTAGCTATACAACTGTTATGCTGCATTTCTTAGATTCCCTCAGTGGTTTGACGATGTTTCCAGTGAGTTGTTTCCACCATATTCTCTAGCTAGGTAAAACTTGGAGTTTAATCAACTGTTGTACTTCCAATGACATAATGACTTTCTTCGATGATGGTAGATTAATCACCTGCTTCTGGATAGTGACAAAATGAATTTGAATTGCTACCAACGTGAATCATACTAAGTTTGAATGCTGCCCAGATGATTTTAATTCCTTCCCAAAAATTTAATGAATAATAAAATTATAACAAACTTTATATTCGTATTATCTTCCACCCAAACTTAATTTTCACCCTAAAAAAGTAAATTCGTGCCACGTGATTGGCCAAATTGAATTGGAATAGTATGTTTTAATTTCCTTTGTGTTCTATGATTTTTTTAATTCTCTGCTCACCTTCTGGAACCATGAAATGTCTAAATTTTTCTCGCTATGTTTATTGTACTTCGTTTCTTGGTAGGCAACAATTGTATGAGCCTTGAAGTATATTTTTCCCTTATAATAATTCTTGCGTCGAACATGTTTTCTCACCATTGTGTAGGCTTTCTTTCTTTGATGAGCACTCGTTTGGTTTGATACACAAAAGTTGATGTTTGTGACTACAGGTTGCTACGAATACTACTGTGGATGCACGACTAGGCTACCATAATGCTCTCCTAGGATCTCTGAATCTGATACCACTTGGAACGTAATGCCTTCTACTTAGCTTTGGATAGATTAATATTATTATTCAACCATGCAAAAATAGTAAAAACCAGATCAAAGTAAATCAACCAAATAAGGAATTCGAGGAAATGAATGTAATCAATTAAATCAAATCCCGCTCGAAGAGGATAGATCCCCGCCACAATGGGTAAATGCAATAGTGCAAGCGCAAATGAATATATGAAAAGATAGATGATAAATTAATTTAAATCAAATCATATATATAATAAAAACTTCCTTCCTAGAAATATAGCCAACGACTATGTTTGGAATGTAGCATTGTGGTTTTGATTTGAGTTTGAAATCATGATCGAGTCTTTTGAAAGTAGCTATCATTAAAATCTATCGTATACCTCACCTGTTGGATGCCTTCTAAATATGTTTAACGCATCACAATTAGGTGAACCTCAGTAAAACCTCGTTCATCCTTCATTCCTCATGTCAATTGGATAATACCTATTAGAAAAGGCTTATGAGTTATATTGAATCATCTATTATCTTATCAAAGCTGCCATAGTATTAATGTCATTCTTGGAAAGCATGGGTGACTTAGATTTGTTTAAAATTTTAAGCTTTCTTCCCACATTCTTGATGTGGTGGAGCAAAAATAGTTTAATAGGTGCTTGGCACATAAAGTTTTATAGCCAAGAAGGTTATTGGCTAATTCATAACCAAATCTTCCATCATTGTGATATCGTGTATAGTTTGGCTTGATACGTGGTACCTACCTTGGACTACGTGTTGTGATAGAAATCTGATAACTACCTTGGATTGTGTGTTATGATAGAAATTTGTTAGTTGTTCACACAATATTTTAGAGCATGGACTATTGTTCCATAGGAACATGTGGAGACATTCAAATGGGGAGAATTAGTACCATTTTGAGAAAATTCCTATTGGATTGCTAGCTAAACTCCATGTACTAGATGAATGCAACCATTGACCACTCTATAGGGAGATATGCTAAAATTTGAGAAATACCTCTTTGGTTCAAAGGGAGGACCTATGGGGAAGATAAGAATCTATAACCTGTTCCTTCGATTAATAAGCTAAATTACCTCTTTTTATATAATGGGGTTATAAAGGCTAGATCTTTCTCTTAAAAATAAATTGATTTCTAATTGCTAGAGGCTATGTAGATTAATATTCCTTTAGGTATTTTGATTACATCCCTATGAGTTAGTCTTTGGAAAGAAAAATTTGATGCTTGACCAAATATTTGAAATAGATCTATATATTTATGCTTTGATAAAATATCATTATGGATCAATTTGATTGTGAAAGAAAACTAAAGGGAAATAACCCTTTTACAATGTGAAAAGGGAAAAATATAAAAATGAAGATTGAAGTGATCTTATACCTTTGGATATCCTTCTAAAAGGAGTTCAAAAGCATACTTTTGATATTAACATGTGCATTAATCAAATA